>JBBPBX010016599.1:34553-47939 GCA_038048925.1 Garcialebias charrua | reverse complement strand
CTTTTGAAAACTGGTTCAGCTTATTGAATGAGTAATATAAAAATATATATTTGAAAGTCAAACAAACACAAAGTAAAAAATAAAATCACAAAGCGTTTCATAATAAATGTATATTATATAATGAAAAAAACCATTTACAGCAAATTATTCTGTTAAATGCACGAGTCTTTAAAACAGACAAAGACTGGTGTCAAAAGCCATGTTTAACAAGCTTTGAAGGCACGCTTTACGTCATTAAACAAGGTTATTTAACAAAGGATTTTGACAGCATTCCTGCATCCCTTGTCTAACTGGTTGACAGAACATGAACAAAAGCTGAATTTACTTTACGTAGAATCTGGTTTAGGTGCTTCAGGTTTCAAAGAATTGTCCAAGGCCTTTAGCAGAACAGTGCAAGCTTGACAAAACGTTTTCAAAGTGACACCATCATCATAGCCAAATACTGTATTTAAGAGTTATAATGATCCTTTCCTGTTTTAGCTGCTCCTTTCTTTAGAGATCGCCCAGTGGGTAAACACACGCCAGTGATTTGTTAATTGTTTTACACCGGTTGCCCTTCCTGACGTCACCTGGGCTCAAGGATCATGAAACCACAGCACTGATCGTCAAGCTACCACGGCCCCAATCATCAGTCTTTTTATGAATATTAAATCATTTTTCTTAGTTACATTGGTTGGATTTACTACATAAACTTTAAAACTAAGTAAAACAAGCATAAATCACACCAATATCACTGTCAATAAACAGGAAATGCTGAAAACCTTCTTACCTGTAACCAGATGTGAGCCTTGCAATGTGGAACAGTCACTCATAGATAAAACATTTCCTGTTAACGTTTTTCTGAGTTGTGTCTTAGTCCGGTTTGTTCACCTTTCACGGTGAACACGCCTACCCTCCAAACCCAACCTCCATTTTATTACTTTCTATCTGCCTATGACTACAGACTGTTAGGAAATACCTAGAGAAAATATGCCTCAAGGCTGTGTTGGATTTTACAGCTTTTAATATTGTAATATATCTTTTTACAAGCTTTGAAATGTCACTGATGATGCATTTTATACAATGTGTGTGCGTGTCTTCATTTATTCTATTTACAGGCCTGTACTGTATTCATTTTAGAGTGTTCACTTATTACTTTATGTTTTACATAAAATTTCACATTTACTAATCTTAAGCTTACAAGTTCACACCTTATATAATTACAGTACAAGCTAATCAAACATTGTGAGTGCACCATGACCCAGGTAAGATACTGTTTGCTCTCTGAGCAGAGCAGAGCTGACCACATGTTGCAGCTCGTTAAACTGCTCACACGCTTGACTAAATACAGTTAAATCACAACACATACAGTATATACTTTATACTTAATACAAATTGACTGATTAGTCTTTCATAGTTCTCACTCTAGGAGTGTGTTAACACTTTTTAATGCAGACCGTTAGACAAAGTGAACAGTTGATATTGTGTGCTCCTCTGGTTAAAACGACCTTCATAAATTCACCCTTATCACAGGAATGGGTGCCTGTAGTCCAAACAGTCTTCAGGTTACCATGGGGACAGGGGCTGCCCATGATTGGCTGACCCACACGGTGTCAATCAACATCAAGAGGTTTAGATAACCAATCACAAGCTGATCCACTCTGGAGGGGGTGGGGCTTGACAAAACCCTATACAGTAAATCTAACGGAAACGTATAGCTTCCTCGAACAAAACTTCAGGCAGCTTCATAAAATGTTATATGACATTGTTCCATCAGAATGCATTCTGATTATGTAAATCTGCATACTTTGATTTCTGCTCAATTAAATATTTTTATAATAAGGTGAAGTCTCCTGGAATTATGTGCCTAGATCATTTTGAACACCACAAATTCCTTCAGCTGCAAGCTTCGATCACATCAGCTCCGAGTCTTATTAGTAGTCTTGAAGTTTTGCATGCCCAACTGCTTGGTGTCCTGCAGAGAGTCATCAACATGAGTCTGCAGATCCTTCCCAGGGCTTGTACCAAAGAAAGTCACCCTATCTGACCTAAATGGCTTCAGACAGGTTGCCCATACATCAGACATCATAAAGTCTTCGTGTGGTCCTGATCCATCTTGGATGAGTGGGGGAAAAAATGCTCTGAACCCTCTATAGTTTGCCTGCCAGCCCCGTGGATGACGTTGTCATCCCTGTCTTGATTAGACAACTTGTTAGAAATACCATTTCTGTGAATGGCCTGTGGTCATGTTTTTGTCAGATTATCAAAGTCAAAGTCAACTTTATTGTCAGAACTGCAATATGTACAGGACATACACAGGATTGAAATTGCGTTTCTCTCAGTCCCTCGGTGCAACAGTAACCATTTAAACACTAAAACACTAAAACATTTAATAAACATAAGCATAAAATAGTAAAAGTGTAACACTGTCCTGAGTTTTTGCATAGTAGTATAAAAGTATGAAAATTTACACCAACACTAAAACACTAAACATTTAATGAACATAAGCATAAAATGAAATAATAAAAGTGTAATACTGTCCTGAGTTTTTGCATAGTAGTATAAAAAGTATAAAAAGTATATCTATAAAATAAACTGAAGGTTCTAGCATTGACATTTGCAAAGAGTGGCAAAGCAGCATATGAGTTAATGTACACAGTATATGTATGAGGTAGTTGATGTTGGTATAGAGGCAAAGTGGCATATGCAGTGAGGCACATAAGGCACATTGGGCATCCTTAAATAAGGCTAGTCAGAGAATACTGTACAGTATATGTATACACATCCCAAAACAGACATTGATTGTAGTACATTAAATTTAGAAATGAACACACCAACCTTTAAAAATAAAGCAACTGTGCTCTCTATGGTTTCCAGGTTTTATTACTGTACATGGGGCTGAGATGGTGTAGAGGCAGGGCAGCCGGCTCAGGACCAGAAGGTCTCGGGTTCGATCCCCGGTCACTGCATACCTCGTTGTGTCCCTGGGCAAGACACTTAACCCCGAGTTGCTCCCGGTAGGACAGGCAGCGCCTTGCTATAGTCTACCGCTACCGGTGTATGAATGTGTGTATGAATGGGTGGATGGCTGGTACTGTGAAGCGCTTTGGGGCCCCTCAAAGGGGGAAAGCTCTATAGTAAGCTCCATTTACCATTTACATTTTAAAGTCAGGATGACATTTCTTAAGTGGGGGGAGAGTGTGAGAGATATAGACATTGTTGGAGTCAGATTTCAAATTAATATGCTGTTTAACAAGTCACAACAGAAGTTGTCTTAGGGCACTGAACAGAAACATTCATATACACAAAAAGTAAGTTGACACTATTTATCTGAGGACCAGACTGCTTTTTCAATGCAGACTCATCTTGAGCAAGCATGAAGGCAACAGTGGAAAGAAAAAACTTCTTGAGCAAGCACAAAGGCAACAGTGGAAAGAAAAAACTCCCTCATGAGGAAAAAACCTCTAGCACAGGGTTATTCAACTGGCTGTCTTCAATCCCGCCCACTTCATTAAAAATAAATAAATAAATATATTTGGGGGGGTGGGGGTTCTGAGTTTGGGGTTTGGGTTCTATTTGTTGCATTCATGATTCAATAAAATAAAATAAACAAATTTAAAAGGTACCAGATCCTTGTAAACTTTGGTTTATTTACATAATGATTTTAATTGCTGGATGTCTGGCCCACGAGCTGCTGGTTTTCTGAAACTGTGGCCCACTGAGCTGTTCTGTTGAATAGCCCTGCTTTAGCAGAACCAGGTTCAGGACAAGCGGCCATCTGCTTCAAACATACAGCTTTTTGGACATTGTCGTCACCTGGGTCTTTTAGCTGCAGCACAAGAGGTGTGCATTGTGCAATCAGTTTTTGATTAACAGACACTTGTAGCCGTAGCTTTGTTGCCCCCAGGTGGCACCAGACTATGGAAAAAGTACAAAATACTTCAAGCTGCACCATCGTTGCACTTCTGTGTAATATTAGCATTCTTAAATGGAAAACAGCATGCACGTGTTTAGGTGGAAGACTATTCTAACTTCATTGTACAAAGAAACGGTGGTCACTTTATCAGTGAAATACCAATATTTATTACCCTGATGCATGCTCAATAACTTACAATGCTGTTATTGCTATCACCAGTGTTGGGGTAGTTACCCAAAATAAGTAATTAGTTACTCATTACTAGTTACTTTTAAAAAAGTAACATATTACACTACTTAGTTACTCAGTTCTGAAAGTAACTTAGTTACATTACTTTCGGATTACTCTAATACCTGAGATTTAACCTGTATTAATTTTTATCTTTCAATAATGACATTAGAGATCTTTTTGACACTCATTTTTAATGCACTTGAGGGTGTTGCTGTGTTATATAATTTGACTGATAAAGACTTTATGTTAGGAAAGTTATTTAAGATTTCAATCTCTGAACCCGACTTTAGGTACTGTAATCAAATACTTCACTCTCACAGTCAGGAGGTGCTGCATCTTCTTCCTCAAAGTTGAAAAAGTCAAGTTCACCTTTTTTCAAGGAGGTAGAGGTCTGTGGCGCACAAAGGTCTTCTTCATCATGTGTTTGACGAGCAAAGCATTATGGCTCTCCAACACTGGACCGAATCTTGTTTTGATGGCCTGTAAATGCATATAAAAACATATCAGATACAGCATAAAAGAGTTAAACATGCTAAATTAAATTATTTTACACTTACCTGCACTAATTATTTTACACTCACCTTTTCTCTTTTAAAGTTGGCTGGGTTGATCCAATGTGCTGTCATGCCCAAAAAAACTTTTGTTATGACAGGTCCAAATATCCGCAGTAGTTGACACGTACTCCAAGCCCTGAAACATTTTTTTCAGTTCATTTTCCATCTTGACATAACACTGGTCCAGGTACTTTGAAAACGTTTTTCTGTCTGACGGTGCCACACTGTAAAAAAAATTCCGTAAAAAAACAGGTAAATGTACTGTGGAAGTGTGAAGGAATTTTCCGTTATCATTTTTTACAGGGTTTCTCCATTTTTTTTTTTTGCGCAAAGCACCCTGGGAACAAGAACCTTTGAGAAGAAGCGCGAAAGAGGACTCCATTTACCTGGCACCCTAGATAAACAGAAATTTATGTAAATTATACATTAAAAATACTGGGAGTGGTGGCGCAGAGGTTAAGAAGGTGCGCTTGTGATCGGAAGGTCGCCGGTTCAAGCCCCGGTACCGACAACATCAAAGATGTGGGTGGGATAAGTGAAGCGGTCACACTTGGCATACACTTGTCTCCACCCTCATCTGCCCCACTCTGGGTCCTTGAGCAAGGCCCTTAACCCACACCATCTGCTCCCCCGGGAACCCTAAATATCAGCTCTCTGCTCCACACAGAGAGCTGTGGTTGCTCGGTGGTCTGTGGTTGTGTCAGGAAGGGCATCCGGCGTAAAAACAAATGCCAAATCTTCATGCGACTAGATCGCTGTGGTGACCCCTAACGCAGGGAAAAAGCCGAAAGAAGAAAAAAAATAAAATAAAAATACATTAAAAATACTGTAAAATTACGGGAAAAATCCGTTTTAGGGTTTACGGAAATATCTGTAAAAAAACGGAGAATGTACTGGCAGAAAATTACCTGGACATTTTCCGTTTTTTTACGGATTTTTTTTTTTTACTGTGCAGTTCACCTCCTGTTGTCTGTATTTTGCTCAGAATTCTTCGGAAATACGGGGACTCAACTGTTGAAATTGGCAACACTTCGTTCACTATGTACGCTGCTACAAGTTTGTTTACCTCAGCCTTTGTAGTGGTTGCCTGGCGGTGAAATTCAAGCCGAGCCTACTTAAACGGTGGCGGCATCAAACTTGCACCATCCCTCTGCGGCTCTTTAGCAACTAGCTTAGCATTAGCGTGTTGTCTTTGTAAATGCTTGTAAAGATTTGAATACTTCCATCCATAAAATGACATCGCCGCGTTCTCCTCCACCTCCGCCATGTTGTTGTTCATTCCCTCCAATGTATGTCTATGTACCTTTATATGTCTATGTACGTTGACGTATGACGTTCCGACGTCATCGCGTACGTCTTTGTTTTCCCCCCGTGACCATAGACATGTATAGAAGATATCTATGCCCGTGACAGTCATGCGTCTGCTCCGTCGTCCTCGTCCGAAAGGTAAAATAAAAAAAATAAACTATTCTTCGAAAGGTCCTGATTGTAACGCAAGTAACGAATGTAAGGTTTTGTTAGTAACTGTAATATATTACAGGCATTTTCAAAGTAGTGCGTTACACTATACGTTACTGAAAAATGTAATGTAATTACTGTAACGCGTTACTAAGTAATGCGTTACATCCAACACTGAGTATCACTCAATAGCAAACAACCATCAGGGTGTTAACAATCCATCGTTAGGCTGATGGTCCTCCTTGATCATGTGAGCAGCTGGTTTTGGCTGTCATCAGCCAACTGGTTGATCCACTGTGGGAGGGTGCTATTTATAAGACTGAGCTGAATACAGCATCTCAGACTGAGGAAGTCTTTTGGACGAAAGACGAAACGTTTCTACAGTTTTTTTGCTTTGTTTTGTTTTGTTTTTTGAATGTCCAGAGGACCAGACTTAGCTTTTTTGGACCAATATTTATTGTGTTTTTAATTCGTTTGAAGAGCTAATATTATTCCAAATTTTCCAACAAACATCTAAACTTCAACGAGAAACTTCTCCATCCATCAGCTTAATCTGATTCCACGTTTTAAGAGGACTTGGTTCTCATCTTGAGCAAGCACGAAGGCAACAGTGGAAAGGAAAAAAAACTCTCATGAGGATGAAACGTCTAGCAGAACCAGGCTCAGGACAAGCAACCATCTACTTCAAACATAAAGCTTTTTGGATTAAGACAATGTCAAAACTGAAAGTTAAACTGCGTTTCTTTTTCAGAAATAGATCATGTCTAACTGAATGCCAAGAAACGCCTTGTAACTGCGACTTCACTTCCCTCCATTGACTACAGTGACATTATTTACATGAAGGCCCCTACAAACACCCTGCAGATGTTGGACGCTGTCTATCATGGTGCACTAAGATTCATTCATTCAACCTTTATTTAGGCGGGTTAATCTCATTGAGCCTCGAGGACTTATTTACAAGAGAGACCTGTCTACAAACTAAAGAATGATGACAACAGCAACAGTAGATTTTCCTTGAACAATCAACAATAGACAATTTGAGAGAAATACAGTTTTTTTAACAAGTTAAAACAAAGATATCAAAGTAGCAAAACAGACAGATTATGAGGTAGATGTAGAAAATCAAAAAGAGGAACATGTCTGCATTGGTTTTTGCCAGGATTCCAACAGATTTTTAAAGTCATTTTGAGAGGTCAAGGTCGAGATCTTCAGATCTTTTTGTAAGATATTCCACTAAGTTCCCTTTCAGTCGGGTCACTACGGTGCAACAGAAACACGTATGGGAAATGGCGCCCCCGCGCGTTCACCTGTGAAGACACTTTCAACACGCCTGTCTCAGGCCAATGAGCTTGTAGCATGCATAAGGGGGCTCCGCCCCTTACTATAAAGCATGCTGCACGCCTCATTTCCTCATCTATTTGCACTTCACCTCGCTTCACCTTGAACATCGCAGACCTTGTACTGGCTGAAGGACTGCCCGACTGGAGGTGAGCCTGCTCCATACCCAGGGCGCCACTACGAGGGATTTCATCCGCGGAGCTCTGTTTAGCCCGGCTAACTGAGCGCTTCTTCACGGTTAGCGCTGCTAACGTGAACATCACTGTTTCGAGTCTGTTTAGCGCTGCTAACTGGCTAGCACCCCACATTAGCTCGGCTAACTGGGGGCTCTCACGAACAGCACGAGGATGACGTTGAGCTGGTTTAGCTCTGATAACGAGCAAACAACGAAGGACTTCATTTTTAAGGTATTTGTGAAAACTGCTTAGTTTAGCTTGCTAACTAACCTTCCCTCAGAGAGCCGTTTCACACAGACGGACTCTCCACCTCTATTAAAACTTTGTCCTGGGGCTACGTCGGTACAGCGGGTTCCGGCGGGGGCCTGTGAGTATGTCACTATTGGCCCCGGGGGGTCATTGTGTGTGGTCCATGGTGGGGCTCGTCCGGTTCTCCCCTGTGGTCGGACCTGGGGAGAGGGCGTGTGGTTCATCCTGTCTGGGTGGCCCTGGGGGCTCTGTGCTCGGGGTCCCTCTTGGGGTTTTGGGCTCTGGTCCCCCCTTTGTCTGCCTCGGGTCTTGGGGGTCGGATCTCTGATGCTTCACAGTCACTATTGAATGTTCTATTAGAGAAGTCTTATACACTTATGCATGCTCATAACCACACACAAATAGATGCAGGGATGCACATGCAGGTATCGTATGTAGATATGTAGATGTGCATGTGACTACATATGCATGTATATGTCACATTTTTGTCATCTGTGTATGTTTCCCATACAAGACGAAATTCGTCTCTGCATTTAACCCAACCACCACCAGGTGGTGCAGTGGGCAGCCAGAAAGCGCCCGGGGAGCTGGGGAAATAGGTGTGCACTCATAGACACCCCAAGGTGTGTAGTGGCCGGGGTTCGAACCTGGGTCCTTCGGGTCCCAAGTCGGAAGCCCTGCCTACACCATATATACTGTATATGTTTGTTTATGGGTATGGGTTAGGGTTGGGCATCGAGAATCGAGAATCGTTCGGAACCGGGACTAACTGTCCGGTTTTCCCGGAATCGTTCAAAATATTAATTTGCGATTCCTATGTTCGATGCTAGTTAGCCGACCGGAAGTAGCCGCCGCCGAAAACCAACGAAGAAGAATCCACCGGAAGTGTGCATTCCGCAATCAAAAGCGTACTAATTAATAAAATGACCAGTCAGGTCAGTGCAGCACTTGCAATAATTTTCTATCATGCAAAGGAGGGTGGAGAAGTAAAATAGTGTCCCGTCTTTGACGCGCTCCACCGGATTATTTTCGCTTCGTATCCGACCGGAAGTACAGAATGGTCCGTCTCCAAAACGCTCCGCCGAACTTTTCATTAATCGCTACCTCTTCGGCTCCATCAGGTAAATAAATAAACTATAAACTACATCTCATACCAACATTAAGGCAGCTAACAAGTTATACTCTGCTTAAAGCAGTAAGTCAGCTCAAATACAAACACGATGCTAACGTTAGCTTGTATTATTTATTAGACAAACGACCTGAAATGGCTTCACAGTGTTCACCAGCGTCCAAGGTAAAAACGTCAGTGTAACTGAATGAAGAGTGCCACAGAACAGTTACAGCATATGTTGTGAAAAGGTTGCATCCCTTTTCAGATGTGAATTCAACCATGGATTGCACTTACATTGCACTCAAATCCAACACTTATTAACATTCTTAATCCATTTAAAGTTCTCTGTGT
This sequence comes from Garcialebias charrua, assembly GCA_038048925.1. Taxonomy (NCBI): domain Eukaryota; kingdom Metazoa; phylum Chordata; class Actinopteri; order Cyprinodontiformes; family Rivulidae; genus Garcialebias; species Garcialebias charrua. The sequence goes on along the minus strand of JBBPBX010016599.1, from coordinate 38,576 downwards.
CTTTTAAAATGTTTTAATGTCTCTAGTTTTCATTATTATATAATTTCTGTTTATGTTCTCTTTCATTCCATTATGAGTGAATGTCACAGTTTGAAGAATTATTGAATAGGTTAGTTAGGCAATAACAACAGAGCTAATAATTGTATACATTCTCAGTCTTAAAAATGATTTAATAATCTCTTTTTACTGATAATACTGATAAACCTGTTGTTTGTTTAGGAACTTCCTGCAGTCTGTCCAGAAAGTCTCCACTGGAGGAGCGTTTTGCTGAGCAAGAGGCACAACATAATGTCACAGCTCCATGTCCATGAAGAAACAAATGGAGAGAGGGCTGCAGATACCAGGACATCCCACCAGCTGTTCTGTCTGAAGATCCTGCTGCTGGTGGTGGAACCAGGTTAGCCCATCAGTGGGAGCTCAGTAACATGACTGCAGCATCAGACACTGGACAATATTATATGTATAATAATAATAATAATAATATATGTTGGTGAGTCCTCCATGTTACCATACCATACCATACCATTTTATTTATAAAGCACTTTCAACAGGAACAAGTCCACACCAAAGTGCTTCATGTTGGCTCTAATCTGCCCTGTGAGAAATTCATAGTAAATGTAACAAAAAGGAAAAAGTTCATAGCATTAAATTCAAACAGAAGTTCAAATTATTTCATCCTGAAATAACTCTGGCTAACTACTGTAGCTTTTTTATAACATGGAGTTAAACTCAATGTAGTCTCCTCAGATAAATAGTGTTACCATTATTTTTATATTAAAGGTTCTGTTAACTTATTATTTTTATATTTGATTGTTTCTGTTCAGTGCCCTGAGACAACTTCTGTTGTGACTTGGAACTATACAGTATAAATAAACTGAATTGAATTGACACGTCTTTTTGTAACCCCGCCTACAAAAAGAATCGGAACCGAGAATCGAAAAGAATCGGAATCGAAACGAAGAATCGGAATCGGAACCGGAATCGCTCAAATTCAAACGATGCCCAACCCTAGTATGGGTACAGTGCTTTAAGTGGGCCGGAACTCACCGGAACCCAGTTCCGCCACTTCTAAAATTTAACCCTGAGAGTACCGGGACTTTTTTTAAGAGTAAGGTGCGTTCCGAACTTATTTTCGTCTTCTCCACTTGAAAGACCCGTGGCAGATTAGAATGCATCATTTCCCCCTGACTGGATTTCAAGAAACAGCAATGCATCTGTCGACAATAAAACATCTTTGGTGGAGCGCGTCATTTTGGCCAATCACAACCTCAGGATAGACAGGGGGAGGAGACGACAGCGAAATCTGTAAAAAAAAAAAAAAAACTGCAGCGCGACAGAGCAAGTTCAAGCGGTGTTTTCAAAGAAGATTAAGTAAATTTTACAAATGAACGACGCAGAAGAAAACTGTTCGACCTAAGTCCTCCAACGTGTGGGAGCACTTGAAGCTTCAGAGCTAAAAAAAAACAGCAACATGCAGTTTTGAAATTGACGACACGAGAGAACCCCGCTGATGAAAACATGACGGAGTCGTAAACTAACTTCATCACGGTGTGTATGAAGGAACAGCTGCAGGCAAGTCTCTACAAAAGCCTATCTGAAGAGATAAGTCTTAAGTTTTTAAATGCATCTGTTGACTCGGAGCAGCACATTGTTAGCAAAATGTTCTGCTGTATTTGACTTGCTGCTGTTGTTGGTTGTTGATTTTTTGGTTGACACAATCTTTCCTATTTATGTCCTCATTAAATTAGGTTAGTAAATGACTTTTACCTGAAGCATGTTAAAAAATTACAAAATCTTTCGGGGGGGGGGTGTTGGCGCAACGTTTGTCACCTTTTTCATCCCTTCTGAGTTTGCAGGTATGCATATTATTATGACATTAGGGAGGGTACCGGCACTTATTTTTTTCCACTTAAAGCACTGTATGGGTATACAGGTAGTCCCCGACTACGCTCTGACCTACGAGCGTCCGGACTTACGAGCTGGTGAACGAGCAGTAAATTTGTAAAAAATACAGCACTTTTTTGTGTTTTTTGATGAAAGTGTGTTAGTTAACCGTTTGGAAACACGTTTCCGACCATGTTTATGAACTAATATGAACGTTTTTGAGGAAAAACGAGTGCTCGTAGTAGCGCTAACATAAATGTTCCAACTTACGAGCGAAAATCCGGACTTACGAGAACACGTGCTTCGTGTTCCAACTTACGAATTTTCGTGTTACGAGCAACTCGCAGGAACAGAACTCGCTCGTAAGTCGGGGACTACCTGTATATATTTATGGAGAAATACTGCAAAGCCATGAATATTCTAAGTCTTTTATACATATGTCCTTTGTTGTTGTGTTCTGTCATGTTCTTAGCAGGTTTACAGACGGCGGTCGGGTGTGTTTGCCTTGTGCTTTCTGTGTGTATTTGTTATGTTTTGTGGTCTTCCTTTCCATCTTTCCTTCCTTTCCTTCTATCCTAAAAAAAATTCATTATGGTGTGAAGAGGATGGCTGTGAGGTGAGAAGGGAGGCCATCTATAAAAGGGAAAGAAAAAAAACCTTTGTCCACTAGATGTTCCCTGAAGGAGGGGAACAAGGTGCAACACAGGCCGGCCCCTTCAATGCTTTAATAAAAGCTTGGCGAAGTGCTTGCAGATGAGGAAATGAGGCGTGCAGCATGCTTTATAGTAAGGGGGCGGAGCTACAAGCTCATTGGCCTGAGACAGGCGTGTTGAAAGTGTCTTCACAGGTGAACGAACGCGCGGGGGCACTATTTCCCATACGTGTTTCTGTTGCACCTTGTTCCCCTCCTTCAGGGAACATTGGTTATGGTGCATAACCTCCAGATTCATAACTGGTTGTAACGTACCCACCATTGCACCCTGTTTTCACTGGTTAACTGGTCATCACAGTTGCCTTCATACATCTCTTCCTACATGTCACTGCATGAGTTCAGCTACAGCGTTCGCTCTCAGGACATTATTACATGCAGTGTCCCCTCAGTGAGGACTGAACTAGGCAAAAGGGCATTCTCCTACTCTGCTCCTGTTTCCTGGAATATCTTACAAAAAGATCTGAAGCTCTAGACCTTTGCCTCTTAGTGGCTTCAAACATCTTAAGTTCCTGTCAAGAACCAATGCAGACATGTTCCTGTTACATTGCCTTACGACCTAGCTGTTTTTGTTTCAGTTTACCATTTTCTTTCATTTGTTCTTCTCAATTTCTGAGAGTATGCTTCATTTAACGATTGTTTGCTGTTGTCTTTGTTGCTGTTGTCATCATTCTTCGTTAAACTCAGGCCTCTCTTGTAAATGAGTCCCTGAGTCTCATGAACTGGAACGCAGCATATTTCCTTAAAAACCTGAAGGCAGTACCGCCCTCTGTGGTCACGTGATCATTGACGTAAACTCGAGCGAGCGTCGCTTGCGCACAGGGCAGGCTTCACAAGGAGGAACCGGCTTCTGAATATTGGTCTCTTTTCCCGAGCTGTATTTCTCTCCTGGACGCACGACGCTTGGATGAAGTGAAGCGGAGTCTGTTACCTCCCACGTCCCTTTATAAACGGCTTCCCGGGATTAAAACCGCGTCAGGAACTTCGCTTCACTGAAGCTAGTTAGTTAGCATCGCTAGCATAGCCGGTGAACTTTCACCATCTCTGTAAATATTCATCTATCAGCCGGGCAGGTGAAGCTAACGGAGCAGGTAGACTCTAGGAAGAAAGGTGGACTTTTAACAGGATCAGTCTTATTTATTTATTTTGACATCGTATAAGCTGAGTAGTTGTGCTTCGTTATTCAGCCCGACTTCCCTGTGATCCGTGTTCGAGGTCATTCCATCCAAACCAGCTGTTCTGGGGTCATGAAGAGCCTCCCGTACTTCTGTCGAGGGGAGGTGGTTCGAGGGTTCGGAAGAGGAAGCAAAGAACTCGGAATTCCCACTGGTGAGACCCATTACTTGATATTACAGTAGTAACAACTTCTTTTTTTAATAAACTTTATTTCAACCATACAACATTACAAAGATCTTCCAAACCAAAAGCAT
>JBBPBX010016599.1:5167-20175 GCA_038048925.1 Garcialebias charrua | reverse complement strand
TATTAACTCTTTTTTCCCTTCATTATGGCTCCAAATGTATCGAGCTAACATGCTAACAGGCCTTACTGTAAACAGTCTGGACCGAGCAAAGTACAGGCAGCCTCAGATGTTTAAGGGACACCGAGCTAACATGCTAACAGGCGGAGGAACGGCTTCACCAGCATACCAGTAGGTTATTAACTCTTTTTTCCCTTCATTATGGCTCTGAATGTATGTGTTTTTTGATAATTATGTAGGTTAATGTGTTAGGATAGGCTAAGTGCTTGGTAAAATACAGTACTGTACGTATGAGGTGCCGTTTGGACGTATTTTCCGACTTACATTTTCGAGTTACGAACGGGCGTAGGAACGGAACTCGTTCGTAAGTCGGGGACTACCTGTACTTGGAACTCAATGGGAGTGAAGCAGTACCTGCTGGGTCGGACCCTCTCGCCTCCCTTCACTCCACTCTTCAGCCCTCTCGGGTGGGGGTGGGGGCTGACGGCCGTGCAGAAGGTGTCCTCCAGGAAACGGATGGGCAGCATCCTGTTCGCCGGTCGGTGAATCTGAGCTCCGCTGCTCTGGGTCAGAGCCGCCCGACTGCCCACGTAGTAATGAACCAGAGCTGGTAACGAGTCAAAGGCCTCGCCCTCCAGGCCGTACCGGACCTGGGCGTGCTGCTCAGCGGACAGAACCGCCGTCTTCCAGACGAGGAAGTGAAGCGTTTTCTGCTCCCAGCGGCAGGTGAGGACGAAGTCGCCCGGACTGGACTGTGAGTCCCTGATGAGGAAATCCCCGTGGTTCAGAACCAGAGTCTCTGAAACCTGCAGAGACATTCAGCTCATTTCATGAACATGTTGTCAAAAAGAAATGCGTCTACCACCAAAGCTTCATGAAACTGGGTTTGTTCATCTAAAAAACAACGGAGGGGTAAGGTTAAGTCCTGAATTCCACCTATAAAAATAAAGGCCTAAAATGTTTGTAGGAAAGCACGTCACCCGCCACCTTTCATGCCATAGGATCACACTAAGCTCATCATATGCAGGTTGTCCCCGACTTACGGCGGTCTCGACCTACGGCGATTCGACTTTACGAACGTGTCCCATTGAAAAGCATTGCTTCTAGTTACGCCGTTTATGCGCTTATGCGCCTTTAAATTTACAGGAGGGGAGGGGGGAGAGCACTCGGTGGAGGGAGGGGGAGTAGCTTCAGTGGAAATTTACTACAGACTGCATGGTTTGGGCAGACCGGAGCAGACAGAGCAGAGGAGGTTAGGAGCTGTGGACCGAGTGAAGAAGCTGGAAGCTGCAGAACTCGGAGGTGCAACGAGCTAACATGCTAACAGATGGAGACCAGCATACCAGTAGGTAATTAACTCGTTTTCCCCTTCATTATGGCTCCTAAATGTATGTGGTTTTTGATAATTATGTAGGGTAATGTGTTAGGATAGGCTAAGTGCTTGGTAAAATAAAGTACTGTACATATGAGGTGTCATTTGGACGTATTTTCCGACTTACGGCGATTTCCGACATGCAAACAGCCGTAGGAACGGAACTCGTTCGTAAGTCGGGGACTCCCTGTATTGACAAATGATGAATTTGCACTGAGTTACAACCATTTTTGGACTAAGGTCAAAGCTGTGACAGATGTATTAAATTGGATTGTCTATTGTGACATGATTTTTTTACTATTCATAAAATTGCTCAAAATATATATATTTTATCATTTAAATATGTTTGTTTTTGCAAACAAAATGATAAATCACTTTAATTTTGCTTTAAAAGTGATTTTGAACTTCAAGCCGTGTTTAATCATGGGAAATCCCATTACACACGAACGCACCATCTGTGATGTCACACCGGGCAGAGCTCTGGGCTTGTCACAGTGCGCAGGTATGAGCAGCTCGACATGAAGGAAGTCTGATACAGCATCAGACCTAAATTAGATCCTGTTGTTTCTTGTTCCATCACCCAAACAATTTTCTGCTTCCCAAAATGAAGACAAATAGCTCAAATCTTCACATAGATTGCTAAATTCGTCCAGTTTTAAATTGTCCGCTATTAAAGACACCACAGCCCTCTGCCCAGTGTGACATCACATATGGTGCGTTCGAGTGTAATCGGATTTCCCATGATTAAACACGGCTTGAAGTTCAAAATCACTTTTAAAGCAAAATTAAAGTGATTTATCATTTTGTTTGCAAAAACAAACATATTTAAATGATAAAATATATATATTTTGAGCAATTTTATGAATAGTAAAAAAAATCATGTCACAATCCCTTTAACAGTTTTATTACTTTTGTAGAATTTCCTGTTGTTTATTTGAGACTGACAGAAGGAAAAACATTGCCATCTTTTGCCTCCAGTGGTGGAGGTCAAACATTACTGAACACACATTTCTGAGCTGATCCAGTATAAACAAAAACAAAAATTATGATTTAGAATCTACTCATCTAAATGCTAGAAAAATACTATTTTAGAGAAATGTTTACATTTTAATGTGAACAATCCAGATACTTTTGGCAGAAAACTACCAGTTTCGTGTAAATAAACAAAGGTGGAAATGTCCATTTAAATAAGCCAAATAATTTGGTCAAAAGAAAAAGTAGAATATATATTAAAAAAAGTAGGATGATCACAAAAGTAAAAAATATATAAAACGTGGTTTAAAATGTGGTTTGATCAGTACACCATCTCGTGGTCATCTATCTACATTACATCACAGCAAACCTGTATTTCTTTCTATCTATTTTTTATGTTATTTTTTAGATACAAATTCTACAAGTGCAAAAAAAAATCTGATTTTATTAATTTCAATTTAATCAACCTATTTTCACAACCTTGAAACAGTTTACGCTATTTTGTCTTCATGTAAACAAACATGACGTAAACACATTTCATCACTTTAAAGGTCCACTGACATGATGTTTGAACTATGCATAAAATTGCTCTACGTATATATGTTGTATCATTCAACTATGTTCGTTTGTACAAGCAAAATGATAAATCAATTTAATTTTGATTTAAAAGTGATTTTGAACTTCGCGCTGCGTTTATTCACGGGAAATCAGATTACACGTGAATGCAACATCTGTGACGTAGTATTAGGCAGAGGCAGTCTGCGTCTGTCTGCAGATCGCCTATTTTTATTTTTTATTTTTTTTACTTGAAAAATGCCGTTACGTTGTGTCACATTTGGGTGTTCTAATATCATCAGTGAACAAGTGAGCCTTTCCACTTTCCCAAAAGATGAAATACTTCGTCAAGAATGGACAAAATCAAGCTGCACCACTCGCTCCACCTGAACGGTAGGTCTCATACGGCTGCAGACCTAAATTAGATCCTGCTGTTTCTTGTTCCATCACCCAAACTATTTTCGGCTTCCCAAACTGAAGACAAATAGCTCAAATCTTCACTTAGATTGCTAAATTCGTCGGGTTTTAAATTGTCCGCCATTAATATGTAAAAGGGGCGTTCAAGAGACGTACGTAATACCAGAGCCCTCTGCCTAATACTACGTCACAGATGTTGCATTCGTGTGTAATCGGATTTCCCGTGAATAAACACGGCGCGAAGTTTAAAATCACTTTAAAATCAAAATTTAATTTATTTATCATTTTGCTTGTACAAATGAACATAGTTGAATGATACAAGATATATATGTAGAGCAACTTTATGCATAGTTCAAACATCATGTCAGTGGACCTTTAAACTAACTCACTAATTTTGTAATAAAGAGAATTTGCAAAAAAACAAATAAACAAATGTTCTCAGACTAACTTCAACACTGTAGACTTACCAACAGTCGAACCACCAAAATATTCTGTAATCTTTGAAATAAAAAGTAATAATAATAATAATAATTAATTCAATTTATAACGCACTTTTCATTACTGAAAATCTCAAAGTGCTACACATATATTGAATGCTACACACATTCATAAACCGGTGGCGGCAGACTACCATGCAAGGTGCTTTCCAGTCCTACCGGGAGCAACTCAGGGTTAAGTGTCTTGCCCAAGGACACAACGACACATGGTGCGGGTCCCGGGAGTCGAACCGCCAACTTTCCGATCGGGAGACGACTGCCATTACCACTACACCACGGCCGCCCGTGGTAAAAAGTAAACTGAAAGTTTTTCTGGATCTTGACTGACACCAGCCAGAGCCACAAAAAACCCCGAGTCTCTGCAGGAAGTGACAGAAACCCTGACATCGAGCACCGTGTGGTTGTTGTGGCTCCGGCAGTGTAAACCTCTCGGAGCAGAAAACATCTTCAGTGCATGAAGTGAACTTTCTAAATGTGACAGCAGCCTTTAACACGTGAGATCTTTCAGGTCTATGTTGGAATGATGTCAGGGACTAAAATAATCTGTGGTTTGTGTGATCATCAGTCTGGCTGAGCAAACTAAAGGTGAGTTACTGTTAGAAGAGAGCAGCCAGTTTTATTCAGTTTACATCTTAATGCAAATATGAACCATTAATTATACGGGGTTTCTCAAAATGTTCGTGGAAAAGCACCTACACTGTTCTCTCCACTGCATCACGTAAAGCTTGCAGCTGAATTTTGTATTGCGTTGTGGGACGATGTCATTTCCTCATTTAGTTTTTGATGCACTGTGGTGCTTTTCAAACACCGCTCAAAACCAGCTGTGGTTACTGCACGTTTACTGACTGATTTACAGCCATGTGAAAAACAAGAATCTTTTCATCTGAAGGGTTTACTTTGCTCTTGTCAAGAAGTTAAAATGAAATTATTAAACCTTCAATTAACAAAACCCAACAGTTTATTCTGTCGTTATTTTGAATGAACAAGAATAAAGCCTAAATGAAGAAGCAGTGACTAAAGAACAAAGTCCACCTTTAAAATTTCTATAGAAATCAGCACAGTTGACGCTGCTGATCAACTGTGTGTCAGCAAGTGTGACGCACTACATCAAAAACAGGTAGACCTCAAGCTGTCTGCCAGGCACGGTGGCGAAGGGGCCATGATGTGGGCTTGTGCTGCAGCCACAGAACCAGAACCAGGTGCTGCAGCGGCCCGGTCCAAGTCCAGACCTCAGCCTCACTGAAACTCTACAGAGGAACTTGAAGAGAGAAGACCAACCTGAAAAATGATGAACCCTGGAGGGTTTCATCCATCTGTTCATCTGTTCATCCATCCATCTGTTCATCCATCCATCTATCCGTCCATCCATCATCTGTTCATATGTCCATCCATCCATCCATCTATCTGTCCATTCATATGTCCATCCATGTGTCTGTCCAATCACCTGTCCATCCATCCATACATCTGTTCATCTGTCCATCCATCCATCTGTTCATCTGTCCATCCATCTATCTGTCCATCTGTTCATCCATCCATCTGTTCATCCATCCATCCATCTATCCATCCATCCATCATCTGTTCATATGTCCATCCATCCATCCATCCATCTGTCTGTCCATTCACCTGTCCATCCATCCATCCATCTGTTCATCTGTCTGTCCATCTATCTGTCCATTCATCTGTCGGTCTGTTCATCCATCCATCCATCCATTAATCTGACATCCATTCATTCATCTATCCGACCATTTATTTGTCTGTCCATCCACTCATCCATCCATCTATTCAGCCATCCATCTGTCTGACCATTCATATGTCTGTATATCCACCCATCCATCCACCCATCAAGCCATCCATCTATTCATCCATCCATCCATCTGTCTGACCATTCATATGTCTGTCCATTCACCCATCCATCCACCAATCCATCCACCCATCAAGCATCCATCAATCCATCGATCCATCCATCAGTTCTTCCATTCATTTGTTCATCTATCCATCCATCCATCCATCCATCAATCCATTCATCTTTCTGCCCTGCCATCTGTCCGTCCGTCCATCCATCAATCCATCCATCAGTTCTTCCATTCATTTGTTCATCTATCCATCCATTCATCTGTCCTTCCATCCGTTCATCAATCCATTCATCTTTCTGCCCTGCCATCTATCCATCCATCCATCCATCCATCCATCCATACATCCATACATCCATACATCAATCCATCCTCTCACACTCCCCCACAACCCAGAAAGAGTGTTTCTGTCATGTCTTATTGTTTATATTTATCTCATTTTATATCTCAACCTGATAAAGACCAGAACTTTTCACTATGGCTTTGAAAGTCTATAATTTATTTATTTATTTGTTTGTAACTATAGAAAAAACACCAGAAAACCAGTGTAGAATGTTTTCTGAACAGACAGTGACTCACCCAGTTCTCAGTTTTTGCTAAAGTCTTAAGAGAAAAACACGTTTAGTTTTTTATTGTTTTTCTCGTGAAGGTGAAACGAACCTGCCAGGGGATGCGTCCGTGGTACCAGGCGTGGCTCTTCACGTCCGTGCCGCTCAGCCTCAGCTCCTCCTCCAGCTCCTTTCGCAGTTTCTCCGACGGCGGCTCCAACCAGAACTTCTCTTTGCAGAACTTGAAAGGCATCACAGGTGGAGGATCAGACGCACGACTTACAACGCGGAGCAGCCCGAGCTTTAGTTAAAATCAAACTGCGCCTGTTGTCTTCTTCACTTTTGTTTTTATTGGACGGAGTTAAAAAAGAGAGAGAGAGAGAGAGAGGAAGGATGGGCATTTTTGGCATTCCCACACTGGCATCCATGCTGGAGGCACCAGGAGCCTGAAATAAAACTCAGAATGTCAGAGTCTTGGCCTCGTCGCCGCGGCAACGTCACCAAGAGATGGGGTCATCACTCAGCAGCCTTTTGTCCACAGTGTCTTTCTACAAACACAACAACAAAAAGAAGCTACTGTATATCAAGAGGTTGCCTCCCCCGACACCTCCACCCCCTCGGCTCTGACAGAGCGACTGGGAATCAAAAGGCCGGGCGTCGGGCCAGGACCACTTCAAAACAAAACAGGAGTGTGTGACAGGAAATGCTAAATCGTTAGCATTAGCATTCATTCGCAGTTCATCCCTTTGTCAACAGTCTAATTCTGAGCCAATGAAGCTGCATTCTCTTCATTTCTTTACACTTTCTGCTGTTGCCAGCGGCAACCGAAGCATCGTTCAAGCATGCGAACTATTCCCTAAATTTTTCTGCAAAAATTCAACTGAACCGGAGCCACGGCATCGTTCCGTCACAGCGGCAGAAACACACCCTTTTATTTAGAAGAATTGTACTTTTATGATTCAGTTTCTATTGAAGGTACTAATATAATGATATGATGATAATGAATATAATATGTATAAATGTATTTGTCGTTTAAATAAGTCTAATAATAGAATTATTCTACTGTTGACTAACGCAAAATATAGTGCAGTGAAATACTCATCTGTGCTTTGGAGACATTGGTATGATTGCCTCCTGAATGGTTAGATACTTTTTCTATTGTACTTTTTTATTTTTTTTATCATATTTGTTATCTCTTATGTAAATTGGACTCTGAGTCTGTAATAAAGCTATCTTCCTATCTATCTACTCTATCTATCTATCTATCTATCTATCTATCTATCTATCTATCTATCTATCTATCTATCTATAATGCATAAGAATTTCAATAACAGGTTTATCAGATCTCAGTTAGTTACTTTCTCTACTCCCATAAGTAAACATAGATGGGGATATTTAAGCAATAAACTACGGAGTGAAATTTTCTTATTGTCTTATAAATATATTTTATCTAATAGAATTAAATAATTTGTATTTAAAATTTTACATAGCTATTATCCAGTCAAAGACTACATTTGCCGTTTCTTCCCAAATGTCAGCAAAAGCTGCTCTTTTTGCCAGTGTGAAGGTGAAAGTATTGAACATCTATTTGTAGATTGTTGTCATATTACTATATTCTGGTCTGAAATACAAAAACTGCTTACTGAAAAATTAAAAAGTACATTGTGCAAAAATGCAAATATTGCTCATTGCTCATCAAAACAATAAAAAACTTATAAGAACAAAAACTCTTATTCAGAAAGTTAATTTTACCCCATAAGCAGACCACTTTGTTGTTTTGTTGTTTAGTATACTTTTTCTCTTTGTATTGTATTTATAGTTCTTTTTTTGTTTCAGACCCTCTGCTATTTATACTTGAATTTATTTTGTATATTTGCTGAGATAGTTGCATTTATATTTGGTTAAGAAATGTGAGGTCTAGTTTAATAGGATCTGTGATAGTTAGGGTATGCATCTTTTTTTTTGTGTGTGTGTGTGTGTGTATTTTGTTGCTTTTGATTTGGAAGATCTTTGTAATGTTATCTGGTTGAAATAAAGCTTATTACAAACAAACAAAAAACGTGTATGCTAGCTGGACACCAACTAAAATCACACCGAAAAGCAGGAATGTTTATAGATACCACTTTTTTTGGTTAGTTTTTTTTGTTTGTCGAAAACAGGAAGTTTGACAAGAGGAAGTGAAGAAAAGAGCAACAGGGGGTAAAAAATGAAGAGAGAGCAAAATAAAGATGAATTTTAAAGTAATATCTATATAAAAATGAAGCTTACTTTCACATATTCTCCACCTCTGTCTGTCACTTCTGAACACCTGGAACACAAAAAGAACATGAGCAAAAAACCAAATATTCAACCTATTTACTGATGTATTTATTCAGCTTTAATTTAATTTATTTTGATGGAATTAAAAGAAACTGTTCAGTATTTGACTAAACACAAGATACGCTTCAGTTATAAACTGGTGTACTGTATTTTTCGGACTATAAGGCACACTTAAAATCCTTTAATTTTCTCAAAAATCAACAGTGAGTCAAGACCAAAATGGTTTTAACTCAGCCAACTTTATGGATATTGTTGCTGCCAGAGTCTTAACTGGAGTTAGTGGGAGAGATCATATCTCCAGTTTTAGCTTCTCTCCACTGGCTCCCTGTCAAGTCCAGAACTGAATTCAAAATCTTACTTCTAACCTACAAAGCTCACAACAACCTAGCTCCATCTCATATTACAGATCTTATTGTTCCATAATTTCCAAACAGAGTTACTCGCTGTGTTTTTATTTGTATGTTAAACGTACTTATTATCTGTTCACATTTTTTGATGCTGCCACCTTGACAACCTGCGCAGGTGTTCCCCATCCGCCATATTGATATGGAAGCCAAGAATGGGGAATAAAAAGTGCAGGACGATGAACATAAAGAGCGCGTCAGTGTGAGAGCGGCGGAACGGCAGACGCCACCGCCGAGGGGCGGGAGGTGCGTCGGCCAGGGAGCGCAATGGCCGCTGCACTACCACCGCCGAGGGGCGGGAGGTGCGTCGGCCAGGGAGCGCAATGGCCGCTGCACTACCACCGCCGAGGGGCGGGAGGTGCGTCGGCCAGGGAGCGCAATGGCCGCTGCACTACCACCGCCGAGGGGCGGGAGGTGCGTCGGCCAGGGAGCGCAATGGCCGCTGCACTACCACCGCCGAGGGGCGGGAGGTGCGTCGGCCAGGGAGCGCAATGGCCGCTGCACTACCGCCGCCGAGGGGCGGGAGGTGCGTCGGCCAGGGAGCGCAATGGCCGCTGCACTACCACCGCCGAGGGGCGGGAGGTGCGTCGGCCAGGGAGCGCAATGGCCGCTGCACTACCACCGCCGAGGGGCGGGAGGTGCGTCGGCCAGGGAGCGCAATGGCCGCTGCACTACCACCGCCGAGGGGCGGGAGGTGCGTCGGCCAGGGAGCGCAATGGCCGCTGCACTACCGCCGCCGAGGGGCGGGAGGTGCGTCGGCCAGGGAGCGCAATGGCCGCTGCACTACCACCGCCGAGGGGCGGGAGGTGCGTCGGCCAGGGAGCGCAATGGCCGCTGCACTACCACCGCCGAGGGGCGGGAGGTGCGTCGGCCAGGGAGCGCAATGGCCGGTGCACTACCACCACCGAGGGGTGGGAGGTGCGTCGGCCAGGGAGTGCAATGACCGGTGTGCTACCACCACTGAGGGGCGGGAGGTGCGTCAGCCAGGGAGCGCAATGACCGGAGCACTACCACCACCGAGGGGTGGGAGGTGCGTCGGCCAGGGTGTGCAATGACCGGTGTGCTACCACCACCGAGGGGTGGGAGGTGCGTCGGCCAGGGAGTGCAATGACCGGTGCACTACCACCACCGAGGGGTGGGAGGTGCGTCGGCCAGGGTGTGCAATGACCGGTGTGCTACCACCACCGAGGGGTGGGAGGTGCGTCGGCCAGGGAGTGCAATGACCGGTGCACTACCACCACCGAGGGGTGGGAGGTGCGTCGGCCAGGGAGTGCAATGACCGGTGCACTACCACCACCGAGGGGTGGGAGGTGCGTCGGCCAGGGTGTGCAATGACCGGTGTGCTACCACCACTGAGGGGCAACAGCCGGGGACAAGCAGAACTGAAGGCACGGTGATTTGGAGCAGAGGAGAGTGGGGGCGAGGACGCACACAAGAAGCCAGCTATGCCGGTCGGCACAGTGGATTGTGTCCTGCTGGAGTGTGCAGTCGTCTAGGTCTGGTGTCGAGGGCGGAGGACCGAGCGTTGGAGATCACTGGAGGTCAAGGTCGCCATGGGACGGCGGACTCACGGAGGTACGAGCGCTGGGTGAGGTCGAGACCATGTAGGGATGCCAGACTCTGGATAGAGTGCCGGAAGATCGCTAAAGGTTGAGACTCAGGACCACCTGGGAACGCCATGCGAGGGCGAGAGGACCGCACCCCCCTCAGCTAAGACTGTTTCTTTTCCTCAGACTTTGCCTTTTTAGTCTTGGATTTATAATAATTAGTAATTATTGTCAAATTTAAGAAAAAATGTTTATTTGTTTTGCATGTAGTACCTTTTTTGACCACCAGATGGCAGTATAAGACTGTTTGAACTGAAGGATGGATAGTGAGGGAGTGAGCAGCGTGTATAAGAAAAATGGGAGGGAGGCCATTTGACGTGACCTGGGCTGTCTCTCTTTCCTTTCTTCGGTTCTCAAAATGGCGGATGCTCGGTGTGGTTTGAGCTCTTTAGCATTTTCACACAAAGCTTTTAATAAAAAAAATCAGTAAACAAGTTCTCAGCTTCTTTTTGCAGAGAAAATAACTTTTTACACGAAGGCACTTGTTTCAACCGTGAATTTTGGAGCTTTGACAAGACGCAGTTATTTTCCCCGAGGTCGGCCTGTTAGCTTGGCTCGTAGCTTAGTTTCTCTGCTTAGCTGCTTTGATCCATAAACACAATTTTGGACAGCTAAAGTTTATTTTAAAGAGAAAAGAGAAAGTGAGGGGTCAGTGAAGAGTTGAGCCTTTTGTCATCCAGTGTCTTCAGTAGAAAGTGAGAGACACGAAGAAACGATAAAGCCGATAAATGAAAACGAGGTTGATAGTTTTCATTTAACATGCGATTAATTGATTTATTGTTTATCGCGACAGGCGATATTTCAGATTCAGATTCAGATTCAGATTCAGATTCAGATTCAGATTCAGTTTATTATCGCCATTGTCAATGAACAGGATTCACAGACTAGGAATTTGCTTCGGCATAACGGTGCATAAAATATAAAAACATAAGACACAAAAAACATAAACCATAAAACATCAATACAATCAATACAATATTCAGTGAACAAAAACTACTAAGAAACAGCGCAATTAGAGTGGTGCAATCAAAATACAGTGATACAGTGATTCCCAATCAAAATACAAAATACAGTGATACAGTGATTCCCAATCAAAATACAAAGAACAAATACAAAATACAGCGACCAAGGCAAGTTATGAGGTAACATGGTTATGAGTGTTCAAGAGTCTGACAGCAGAGGGGAAGAAACTGTTTTTATGGCGGGAGGTTCTGGTCCCAATTGACCGAAGCCTCCTGCCTGAGGGGAGTGGTTCGAACAGACCGTATGCAGGGTGAGAAGGGTCAGCTGTGATCCGACCTGCTCGCCTCACAGTCCTGGAGACATACAGGTCATGGAGAGATGGGAGATTTAGGTGCTATATAAATAAACTGAATTGAATTGAGCTAAAATTGGGTGTGGTAGCAGCTGAGAGTCATCCTAGTCTAAGTGCTTTACATCTCACAGCATTTTATATTGTTGTATGAGATTGTGGGTACAATCTATTTATTTATTTATTACAGGGTTTGGCCTAAACGGCAACATTTCACCATAACATGATCGTAGTTTAAAACGTGTGCATGTTGGGTGATATGGGTTCTGCAAAGAAACACGTTGCCTTTATTTAGACTTTTTAATGTTAATTAATAACCATAAACCAGCATGGTTTTACTTGCACCTATATGTTTCATAAATGTTGGAGCTTAAGATGCTCCATCATGACTGATCAGGAGACGACCCACGTTGGATCCTTTCAGCAGCAAGATAACAGTAGGCCTACTGTAGTATCCTTTCTCCGTCTCCTCTTGCACAACTGTTTCACAGCAGCAGTGAGCTCATCCGACACCACCCAGCAACAACTTGCAACACATACAACAACCTTCTCCGGGGAGGACGTGGAAAGTTTTCTTCCTCCGAATGAAAATCTGAAAACGGTTTGTTTTCTGGAGCCCGTGCTTATTTTACTTTCTCCTACCGATCCAGTGATCGGGCTGGCTCCGCAACAAGTCTGACGTTGATGGGAGTCACCAAACTCAGCACAACACCCGCAGGATTTCTTCTCAGCTGGTGTGAAAACTGGGAAAATGCGGCCGTTTATAACTGACGGCTGTAACGTGTTGTGTCCGGGGAAACTGGCAGAGAGAATCATATGTTCTCTGTCCTTCTGTTCCTCCTCAGCATATTTCTGAGAGTCCGGGGAGGCGACCTTCTGTTCCCAAACACAAACTCTGATGTGAACGACATTCAAAATCTGTGTGCCCAGATCCAACCTTCTGATTATCCGACCGAGTTGTTTTTGTTTGTGATTACTTGAGGTTAAAACTAATATTCTTTATTTATTTTTTTAATCTGCAAACAAACATTAAGCATGTCAGCACATATTAATTATATCCTGAAGATGTAAAACTCTATGCAATGTTGCAATGTTATTTGCACACAGTCGAGCAAACAGGATGTGACGGGGGGTAAAACAGGCAATAAATCTCTGCAAACAGCACAGGAGTTTATTAAGAGTTACGTTTAAAGATGGAATCTTATTTGTTCAAATGAAAGCTAAAAGGACTCACTTCATGTTGGCTGATTTCTGTGAAAGCTGATTGTTTTCTTATAACATATTTTCGCAATCTAACCACTTCTGCGTACTTTAGACTGTTTTAGCTGCTCTCATACATCAAAAATGTTAATTCAAAACACGAATCCTGTGGAGGTTTTTTTTTGTGTGCGACTTTTACCGTTTTCACAATATCAAAGTCAAAGTCAACTTTATTGTCAAAACTGCAATATGTACAGGACATACACAGGATTGAAATTGCATTTCTCTCAGTCCCTCGGTGCAACAGTAACCATTTAAACACTAAAACACTGAAACATTTAATAAACATAAGCATAAAATGAAATAATAAAAGTAAAAGTGTAATACTGTCCTGAGTTTTTGCATAGTAGTTTTTGCATAGTAGTAGTATGAAAGTATGAAAAGTTACACCAACACTAAAACACTAAACATTTAATAAACATAAGCATAAAATGAAATAATAAAAAGTGTAATACTGTCCTGAGTTTTTTGCATAGTAGTATAAAAGTGTTAAAAGTATATCTATAAAATAAAATGAAAGTTCTGGCATTGACATTTGTAATAGAGTGACAAAGCAGCATATAATAATAATAATAATAATAATAATAATAATAATAATAATGAATTCAATTTATAACGCACTTTTCATGTGAAGTTTATGTACACAGTATATGAGGTTTGACTTTATTTCCATTTCCCTGTTGAAATCCATGGAGATGTCTTGAATTCCTTCAGAAATATTAAATTTATTCTCAGCATGCACGCTTTAATTTTATGCCACTTTTAGCTTGCATTTTACTACCATTAGCCTTTGCTTAGCCTTTTGCTACTTATAGTTAGCATTTTTAAGCTTTAGGTTTTAGCTAACCTTTTGTTGTTTCTATCAAGCTTGTTCATTCATTCAATTCATTCATTCATTCATTCATTCAACCTTTATTTATACAGGCTAGCCTCGTTGAGCCACGGGGACTCATTTACAAGAGGGACCTGTCTCACTCACACCCAGGGTCAATTTAGAGTTACCAATCAGCCTAACATGCATGTTTTTGGACTGTGGGAGGAAACCGGAGCACCCGGAGAAAACCCACGCATGCACGGAGAGAACATGCAAACTCCACCCAGAAAGGCCCCCGGACCGGGATTTGAACCGGGGACCTGCTCGCTGAGAGGCAGCAGCTCTACCAGTTGTGCCACCGTGCTGCCCAATACTTTTAGTTTTAAGCCAGAGCTTTGCTGCATTTTGTCTTGTGTACCCTTTTGCTACCTTTAGATTCTACTGTATTGTGTTGCTTCTTATGGCTATTTAGCTACTTTTAGCTTTGAGCTGGTGTGTTCCTGTTTTTAGTTTATAGCCAGACTTTTGCTGTCAGTAGATTTTTAGCTAGCTTTTGGCTCCTTTCAGCTCCCAGCTAACCCTTTGATATGCTTACTTTTTACGGTAAATGCCAGTTTTGCTGAGTGTTCTGCATATTTTAGCTTTAATATCATCCATCCATTAACTTCAGCCTCTTCTTCCTTTTTGGGTTGCGGGGGTCACTGGTGCCCATGTCCAGCTATCACTGTGCAAGAAGTGGGGGACACCCTTGACAGGTCTCCAGTCCATCACAGGGACACACAGAAAAACAACCATTCACTCTCTCTCTCATTTAGGGGCAATTTAGAGTCACCATTCAGCCTAACGTGCATGTTTTTGGTCTGTGGGAGGAAACTGAAGAAAACCCACGCATGCACGGAGAGAACATGCAAACTCCACCCAGAAAGGTCCCCAGCTGGGATTCAATCCGGCAACCTTCTTGCTGAGAGGCAACAACTGAGCCACTGTGCCGCTATTTTAGCTTCAACATTTTTTTTCAAAGTTGGTTATAGCATTGTTTCAGAAAATGCATTTTCTGTAGTTTATATATATATATATATATATA
>JBBPBX010016598.1:0-41679 GCA_038048925.1 Garcialebias charrua | reverse complement strand
CCTCACAGCTCCGAGTGGTTTGAACAAAGCTGACACGGCTCTGGGTTGTGATGGGGGGTGTCAGTCAGCCAACATGACGAGTTCAGCTTCTTTTTGTCATAGAATGATCAGAAGTGATGCAGCTGCGTCATCAGCCAGTCATCTGAAACTTTATCAGACTTTCATGACATCAATTTTTTCTGTTCTTGCGAAATCGAACAAGTTCAGACTGCTTCTCGTCCTAAATGAAACATGACGCTACAGCTGTACAGCTTCACTGGTTCTTACTATGGGTGCACACATTGCAGTTTTATGGCTGATCACCTATTTCTACAAAGTCTTGACTTGCCGATATCGATTTAGTTTTATAATCGACAGTTAGATGTAAGGTCACAATGCACCTTCAAATTTCAATCTTGTTTTGTTGAAAAACAGACCCTTGAACAATATTCTAGAAACAATACAAACTTGTTTTAACTGGTCACAAGGTAGTGCTCTGAAATATAAATGAAGTTTAGACAATTGTTAAAACTAAATCCGTTTCTCATGCCAGCATTGGCAGATTTATCGGTGCACCCGTAGTTCTTGCGGCCACTGGAAAGATTCCTGGTTGCACGTCTTGTACTTCCCCGTGATGGTTCCTGGTGATTCAGCAGTGTGATTCCCCCACAGTTAATACAACGAACGTTTCCTCCATCCAGCACGCCGTGTTCCTCCTGCCGCTCGGGGACTTTCAGCGCCATGACTCAGACCTGCTGACCTCGCCCAGCAGAGGAAATCCCGTTCTGTTCCAAGAGAGTTGTTTTCACCAGAAGCCTCGTGAACGAGACACTCAGAGCGTGAGGCCGTCAACAGTTTGTTTTATAACAGGGGTCACCAACCTTTTTGAAACAGCGCTACTTTGTGGGTTCAGTCATACAAAAGGGCACCAGTTTGATAGACTACGGAAACAAAGCGTCAATTGAAAAAAAAAGTATAAACATATTTTTAAGAGACATTTTAAAATGTATATAAATACAAAAAAAGAACTGAATAAAATGAAATTTTAAATGCAGCTATTTTTAAATGTGCTATTTTTAGAACAGGTCCGGGGGCACCCAGGTGCACCGTGTTGGTGACCCTTGGTTTATACGAAGGGAAATTCAGTTCAGAAGCAGTTCAAGTTCATAAATCTGTTTTTATTTTCAACGTATGGAAGTAGTGTTTAAATTCACACAAGTACAAAAATAATCTCTCTGTATTTACAGTATAATACACGTCTGCTACATACATCATGTACATTTATACACAGACGGCGGCCGCATGCCGTCGTCTGACTCTACGACAGTCCGGAGCGCACGTGGCCAGAGCGGACGCAGTCTTCATTCCAGTCTGACCCCCAGGTGACCCCTGTGGTTCTGCACGATGAATGCTGGTGGGGGGGGGACCTGCTCCGTCCCCGTTTGGGCGAGCGCCGTGCCTCGGCGAACCCAGTAGCAGCTCGATACCAGCGAGACGCCGCCGCTTTACTTTCCAAACTTGATGTCGTCGTACACCTGGAGACGAGAGCAAGCGTTAGAGACGCGTCCTCTGGAGGCGTGTTCAGCGGAACCTGCGCTCCCGAGGCGGACACTGACCTCGTCCTCCGACAGGCCCTCCATGTCGCTGTCGTCCGACTCGCTGTCGGGCATGTCCCTCAGCTCCTGCGCCGTCCTGTCGTGCAGCTGCGAGCAGATCTCGTCGTTGTGGCGACCGAACGTGAGGTGGTACGGCGTGAAGCCGCCGTAGTTCAGGCAGTTGACGTCGGCGCCGAGGTTGAGGAGGCAGCGGACCAGCGTGGGGTTCTGGTGGTCGACCGCCAGGTGGAGCGCCGTCCGCCCGCTGCAAGGTTCCTGCAACAACAACAACAACACGCCGTCAGGTTGTGGTTGGAGGCCGGAGGGGTTCGTTTGTTCATGTTGGACGAGAAGGTTTGACCTTCGCGTGCACGACACCCACCTGTGCGTTGATGTCTGCACCCAGCCGAACAAGACTCTCCACCAGAGAGACGTAACCGTTGATGGACGCCAAGTGGAGACAGTTGTGTCCTGGAGACGACGAGGGAAAGTCACGTTACAAACCCGGTTTCAGAGAACACGCACGGCGCTCATCCCGAGGGCGGAGCCTCAACACTTACCGCTGTAGTTGTAGGCGGACAGGACGGAGGTGAGGCGGCGCTGGCAGTTCTGGGTGATGACCCCAAAGCAGGCGAGGGAGCCCCGCTTGCAGGCGATGTGCAGGGGCGTGTTGCCGCTGTTGTCCACCAGCAGCGGGTCGGCGCCGGCCTTCAGGAGCCGGTCCAGCAGCTGGGGCTGGTTGGTGATCACCGCCAGGTGGAGCGCCGTCTGGAGGAGGAAGTACATGTTTATTACTGCCGTTTACAGGAGACGTGAAGAAGTTCAGGTGTGGTGCTGATGATCACCTGTCGCTGGTGGTTCTGGATGTTGAGGAAGGAGTGGCTGTGGGACAGCTTGATCATCTGCTGAGCGTGTTCACTGGATTCATGGATGATGGACAAGTGAAGCAGCCTGCAAGAGAGAGGACGCGTTATTAAAACAGCTTCTTTACAAGAGAACCTGCACAGAAGAGGAAGTGTCTCAGTCAGATCACAGAACAACAGCAGCGTTGAGCAACAGTGGACTTTTGTCGGGTTATTTCCACCAGCGTCTCCACATCTGAAGCTTTATCAGTTCCTGGAACCAGGCCAGGGACTTTCCAGACCACGCACGAGCACCGCAGCGCGTGCACGCCTCCAACAAGAAGCTGTTTTAGTGCAGCTTTAAACATTTCAGCTGTTTTGGTGCAGCTTTAAACATTTCAGCTGTTTTGGTGCAGCTTTAAACATTTCAGCTGTTTTGGTGCAGCTTTAATAGGTCATGGGACAAATCCTGTACTGGGTTTTTGAGTTTGTGGCAACTCACTGTGGGCAAGCAAACTCCACTTGAGTTAGGTGCAGGATGGTGTCAGATAATTTTAGCTTCATGTATAAACGTAGCCTAATACTACAGTAAAGTTGGAGTTAACCTGGACAGTTCTGACATAGTTTCATTCATATTTTGAAGTTAACGCATGATGTAAACATTATTCAGCTTACAGTAATTACATTGTGGTAATTGTAGGGGAAGGCTCGGTTTGATTACCCATTAACAGATGTCCATGCTAAATAAGTTATTTTAACATTTTCAGTCAGAAAGTTTTCACACCTGTGTGGACTCTCATGTGTGAGTTTAAACTTGCCTTCCGACTAAATCTCTGTCCACAACGATCACAAGGAAACGGCTTTTCTCCTGTGTGGACTCTCATGTGTGAGTTTAAACTTGCCTTCTGACTAAATCTTTGTCCACAAAGTTCACAAGGAAACGGCTTGTC
Source organism: Garcialebias charrua (assembly GCA_038048925.1). Classification (NCBI taxonomy): domain Eukaryota; kingdom Metazoa; phylum Chordata; class Actinopteri; order Cyprinodontiformes; family Rivulidae; genus Garcialebias; species Garcialebias charrua. The sequence continues at coordinate 38,313 of JBBPBX010016598.1, read as the reverse complement.
TCCTGTGTGGACTCTCATGTGTGAGTTTAAACTTGCCTTCTGACTAAATCTTTGTCCACAAAGTTCACAAGGAAACGGCTTGTCTCCTGTGTGGACTCTCATGTGTGAGTTTAAATGTGCCTTCTGACTAAATCTCTGTCCACAACGATCACAAGGAAATGGCTTTTCTCCTGTGTGGACTCTCATGTGTGAGTTTAAACTTGTCTTACAACTAAATCTTTGTCCACAAAGTTCACAAGGAAACGGCTTGTCTCCTGTGTGGACTCTCACGTGTCTGTTTAGAGCATGCTTCCAACTAAATCTCTGTCCACAAAGATCACAAGGAAATGGCTTTTCTCCTGTGTGGACTCTCATGTGTGAGTTTAAATGTGCCTTCTGACTAAATCTTTGTCCACAAAGTTCACAAGGAAACGGCTTGTCTCCTGTGTGGACTCTCATGTGTGAGTTTAAATATACCTTCTGACTAAATCTTTGTCCACAAAGTTCACAAGGAAACGGCTTTTCTCCTGTGTGGAATCTTACGTGTCTGTTTAAAGCATTCTTCCAACTAAATCTTTGTCCACAAAGTTCACAAGGAAATGGTTTGTCTCCTGTGTGGACTCTCATGTGTGAGTTTAAACTTGCCTTCTGACTAAATCTTTGTCCACAAAGATCACAATGAAACGGCTTTTCTCCTGTGTGGACTCTCATGTGTGAGTTTAAACTTGCCTTCTGACTAAATGTTTGTCCACAAAGATCACAAGGAAATGGCTTGTCTCCTGTGTGGACTCTGATGTGTTTGTTTGAATTTGATTTGGAAGTAAATCTTTTACCACAGTCATCACAGCTTATTGATTTTTGTCTTGCCTGGACTTTCCTGCGTGACTCTACATTTGTCTTCTCTCCAACACATTTCTTATTAAGCAGACATCTTGAAGACTTCACTCCTGAATGACTTGTCATGTGTCTTTGAAGAGTCCGGTTACTGACATACTGCTTACCACACTCAGAGCAGCTCAAAGATTTGTTAACAGTTTTTACCTCTGATTCAGGAGCCCTGCTCTCCTTCCAGTCTTTCATACTGTCTTCATGTTCTGATTCAGAGTCTGATGAGTTCTTTATCAGAGAGTCAGGATTGGTCATTTCACCATCCTCTTCATCGTCCTCATTAACATCAGTCTGTGAAGAGCTTGAACTGCCTTTGTGAGTCTTTAAGGCCCTGTTTACACGGACACTGTGTGGGGGAAACGCAACTTTTGGGTATGTTAATTAGGTTGAAAGTTTTGCGTTGACATGGGCGAATTCTGTGGATACGACTCTCTCCCCCCCACCCCCCGTACTCATGAATTTACTGTAGTTACCATGCTGGGCCTGTAGATGGCGCTGTGATTTTTGGAACCTTCACTACTGCGCATGCGTGCCACTGCTGCCTGAGGTAAACAAACAGAGCACACGAGGCAGCCTGTTTTCCTCTCTGGCTAAAAGTTCAGCTACTACAAGTTGTTGTCAACAAGTTAACAACAAGTTAAAGCTGGAATTTGGATAAGAGTCAACAGATTTGACACCAAGTGGACCGCTTCATCTGCACACCAGTTGCTGAGCAGAACCAGAACCGAGTCAACATGTCTGACTTTAGTCCGTGAGAATCAGCTGATTTACAGCAGCGCTACAAGGTAAACAATGTTCTTAATAATGTTTCCTTGTGTTTAGTTCGATCACAGAACAACCAACTGAGGTTTTATTTTTATTTTTTTCCTGCGAGGTCGAAGCTGTTCCACGAAGCGGACCGGCGGTTCGGATGTGGGTCCAGTGGGATGAAAACAACAGAGTCCAGTTCATTAAAGTTCGGTTAACGTGTTTTTAAAAGTGTTCAATTTAATTCTCAGTGTTTGTGACATGAGTTTGTGGTGTTGAATAAATAAATAAATTAAAAATCAACCTGGTGTCTTCATTTTCAGCAGCATGTTAGGCATGACGTAACGAGTCCAGATAGCTTCATTTAGCTCAGATAAATTTAAATATCTCCCACGCTAACATAAATACTGTTTATTATTGTTAAACTGTTAATATATAGCACATTTAGTATGTTATAGTGCAGCGTGACACGTGAAATGTCCGACTGCCTCGTTAACAGACAACTGGATCCAGGCAGCTGCTCTCTTCCAACACAGATGCAGGTAAGGTGTAGAATAATTAAATATGAGAATCAAAATATATTCCATCAGCTATAGTTCAGAAAGTGGTGCGTGTGTCCACTGTCCAGTCCACCGCCATTGTTAAAATGCCGGCTGTCTGCGCGTGCGTGCTGCGTGCATGTGTTCAAACAAAAGCTCCACGGGAGATGTTTACATTATCAGCGGGGGGTCAGCGAAAAACTTCCACCTTGAGAGCAGGGTCAGAAAAGTATCGGAGTCATCGAGGGGGGCCAGCAGCGTCGTGTAGGCGATAAGCAAAGTCGCAAAGAGAAAGTAGCGGTTACACTCAAAATACGCGCCGTGTAAACTGGCCCTAAATCTGGGTTTCTGCCTGGTAAGTTTTTTTTAACCTTCTCACTCTTTAAAGAAACTTTAGTGACCAAAAACTTGATATCGGTCTCCTCCATATTGAGTTGGTCACCCACTAGACTGGTCTAAGTGTCTTTTCTTTCACTTTATGATAAGAGGCTCTGGGTCCCGCTGGTCAACATCAGGCCTTCAGTCTTGAGGAGATTCTTCTTTTAATCAGCTCTAAACAGAGGCAGGAACCACTGAAACACATGAACATTAAGGTTAATGTTACTTCAACACACACACACACACACCCACACACACCCACCCACACACACACACACACACACACACACACACAATTTTACCCTCACAATCATAATCTTCTGTCTACATATACATTAATACTAATGTATTACTACAAAAGAACAATTTTAAAGGCAGAAGTTTATTTTTATTCTGAACAAAGGACCACATGTGATAAGTTATTTTTAATATCATCCTTCTGAATTTAACAAAGTTAAGTAACAGCTAAATCACCCTTCCAGTGTCAAATTTAGGAGTTTTACCGCTGATAATAAACTTGCTCATTATGAAGATTGCTGTTATAAAAGACCATTTATAAACTTTACTTTTGCTAAAAATACTTGAAAATTAAAAACCACATGATTGGTAATAATACAGGCAAGCCGCCTATTATTGAGAAGGAGGTACTGTATTTATATTTCATAATTATTTTTACGCCGGATGTCCGTCCTGACGCAACCACAGACTTCTGTGTGGAGTAGAGAGCTGCTATCGACGGCTCCCGGAGGAGCAGATGGTGGAGGTTAAGGGTCTTGCTCAAGGGCCCAGAGTGGAGCAAATCAGAGTCAGAGTCAGTCAGAGAATCTTTATTGTCATTTGCACCACATGTGGCACATGTGATGAAACGAGATTATGTGCACAGGGTCCCAGTTACATCCACCAATAAAATGTAAGAGAAGAACAGTAATAACATCTAAGATATAAGATATGAACAAAGAAAAACATCAACAAAAAATACACTAAGCACTAATATCATAGAAAAACATTACTCCAAACAGCAGCACAAACACGAGTCTGTATGAGCAAATGGGCACGAATGAACACAGCAACATGAAACAGATCAGCAGCAACATGAAACAGATCAGCAGCAACATGATGTGATATTTCACAGTGATTATTCTGGTTAGATATTCATGAGTCTAACAGCCTCAGGGTAGAAGCTGTTCCTCAGTCTAGTGGTTCTACACTTGATGCTCCTCAACCTCCTTCCTGAGGGGAGTGGGGCAAAAAGTGTGTGTGCTGGGTGAGGGAGTCTTTCATGATGCAGGTGGCCCTCTTCCTGCATCTGGAGGTGTAGATGTCTATGATAGTGGGGAGACTGACTCCAACAGACTTCTGTGTAGGGGTGAACGATTAATCGCATTTGCGATAATCTCGCAATATGTTAAAACACGATTCACTAATCGCACGGGCTGCAATTTGACTCATCACGTGGTTTGGGAGTGAGCCGAGCGGAGCGGAGCAAAACGAGCAGGCAGGGAGGGGGGACACCGCGCTCTAACACAATGGCTTCAGGCTCGACAGAAGTCATAAAAGTTAAAAATTCATGTAAGTTAGTCCATGTAAACGTGTATCTGATGAGACCGTGTGAGATAAACAGAGCGCAAGCTGGTCATGTGACCGGGCCTGTTGTTGACGCTGCCCTGTTAGCAGCTAGCTCAGCAAGCTAACGTTCTGCGTGAAAAAGCGCATTCATTATCTGATTTTTTTTAAAACAGTTTTGTCGTGAGTGATATGAATTAATACAGAACCAGTAACACACACGTTTTGCGCAAGCTGTTTTTTTTTTAACTAGCGGTGTTTAATGTTGTTTTCTTAGCTTTAGCATAGCTATTTAGATGAGGTGATGCACTTTCTCATTACGTGTACCTATTACCAAACCTGGTCGTGATGTCACAACTATTATACTATCCTTTTTATTGTCTGTCTTAAATAAAATGTTAATTATTATGTTCAGTAATGTGAAGCTATTTAGTCATCACGTTTTGCATTCACTTAACGTTGACAAACTGGGAAAAGCTAAAACCTGTACATTGTTTTTAACTAACAACGTGAGAAGATTTTTCTGGTCCTCAATTTTTGCACGAGTGAGAGGTGAGGATGTGAATGTGTGTATTTATTTTATTTTGTATTACAGGACATGACAGAGTGTCTCTCCCACAGTTGGAAGAAGAAGGCAGCAATGACCGAAGAGGGAGCTCAAACTTTCTGAACACAGCCTCATCACTGAATGTCCAACAAGATGTGGATCCAAAGAAATGAAGTGTTAGAGCAGCTCAAAGCCATTTCTCTGTTGCTGTCAGGTGACTGTTATGCACACTCCCTTATCCCAACCTGGCAGGATTTTGAGGTGTTGGAGTCTGTTCACAAGGCTCTGCATCCTGCTGTTACTGACGGACTATGTTTACATTATTGTTCCAAGAGTTTTTTATTTTTAACTTTACATCTAAAACATTTAATAAGAACAGATACTAGTTTATTTTGTGTTCACTGAGTTTGAATTCCCAGAACGAGTTGGTTAAAGCAGATTCTCTTTATGTTTTTTGCACTTTATTTTTTATGATGTTACTGGCTGGAAAGCAGTAAGTTAATTTTTTTTATATCTAATTTTTTATATTTATTAACTGTCATGTGAAGTTCAGACAGTAGTTAGGAAGTTCACTTAACTTGTATACTATTGTGTTTATGAAACAAGAAAAAATAGAAATGGTGAAAAGAAAAGTCACACATTTGCTTCCTTTAATTAATCTCTGCTTTAAATAAATCTGACATTGTTTATTATAAAACAGATTGATTTATTGCTTCTGTTTGTTGAAAAATACTTGAGAAGGTATTTAAAAAATAATCGCATTTTAAATCGCAATCGCAATTTATAGAAAAAAATCGCAATTAGATTATTTTCCAAAATCGTTCAGCCCTACTTATGTGCAGCCTTCACCACTCTCTGCAAAGCTTTTCTTTCTGCAGCTGTGCAGCCTCCATGCCACACGTTGATGCTGGAGCACAGGATGCTCGCCACTGCACACCTGTAGAAGGAGGTGAGGACTGAGCTTCTCAGACCAGCTCATCTCAGCCGTCAGAGGAAATAGAGTCTCTGATGACCTTTCTTGATCAGGCTGGTGGTGTTGTTGCTCCAGCTGAGGTTATCATTCATGTGTACACCCAAGTACTTCAGGGTATATACAGAAATTCTTAAATTAAATTTAATACCTTTTATTTATTTATTTTTTTCCCCCAAGTTTATTTTAGATTTTTATAGAGTACAATACAGAAAGTATTTTGAAAACACAATTTTAAGAGTGTACCATACATTTAAATGAACACCAGAAATGAACCACCAACTAAAAATAAAAAATAAAAAAATAAAAATAAAAATATATATATATAATAAAAAAAATTAAAATTAAAAAAATTAAAAATAAATAAGAATTAAAAATGAATAAATAAACAAATAATAAAATAAATAAATAAGTGAATAAGTAAATAAATACAAAAAAGCTAAGTCTGGTCCACTGGACATACCAGACTTAGCTTTTTTGGATTTTTCTACCTGGATTATTGAGCATGCATCAAAGTAAATAAATAATTGAATAAATAAATGAATTAAAAAAAAGAGAAAAAAAAGGGGGGGGGGGGAATTCAGGCGCCGGAGGGGACCCCCGCCATAAGGACAGTCAGGTCAACTACAAAAAGCAAGAGAAGGAAAGAAAGAAGAGAGAGACAAGACACAGTGGCGACAAGAGCATACACCAGCTACAAACAAGCAAATCACCCCATCAATCTGGAACATTAGGGAAATTCATCCTTTTGAGGGTTCTTAAAAGAGGGTTCCACAATCCCAAAAATTTAGCAGAGGAGCCTCTCAGTGTAAAGCGAATTTTTTCAAGTTTAATAAAGTATAACGCATCTCGGAGCCAATGAGTATGTGATGGAGGTCGAGGCAATTTCCATTTTGTAATGATCACTCTCCGCGCCAAGAAGGTCAAGAAAGCAAGGGAAGATTTTTGTGACGACAACAGGGTGGACTGTAGAGGGGTGATTCCGAATAGGGCAGTTAATGGATCAGGCTTCAATTGTCTGTCAAAAATGTCTGATAGTATTGCAAAGACTTTGGACCAATATTGGTAGAGTTGAGGACACAGCCAAATAGTGTGGATTAAATTAGCTGGGGAGTGTTGGCACCTATTACAGGCAGGAGACACATTGCTATAGAACCTGGCTAGACGTGCTTTGGTGTAATAGATACGGTGCACAAGCTTACATTGAGTCAAATTATGCCTAGCACAAATCGAGGATTTATGCACAGATGATAAAATTTGTGACCAGAGATCATCTGAGATGGACTGTCCAAGATCTTCTTCCCAGAGCAGTTTAATAGAGGACCGGGTACTTTTAAGAGTTCCAGAAACTCGCCTTAAGCGCAGAGGAGACAGGGCCTTCTCTGTAGCAGGGCCAAGACTCTGGAACGAGTTACCGCTGCTCATCAAACAGGCCCCCTCCCTCTCAGTTTTCAAATCCCGGTTAAAAACTCACTACTATTCCGTTGCTTTCAACACCAGCTGATTTGTATATGATCATTTTATTCATGATCTGCAATGTTTTTATGTCTTTCGTGTTGTACTTCATTGTGTGTGTTGCCTGTTGTTTGTTTGTTTGTACAGCACTTTGGTTTGGACTTGTTGCTGTTTAAAGTGCTTTATAAATAAAATGGTATGGTATGGTATGGTAATAAATAGTTTATAGATGTTATTAATTCCTCTAAACACTCTATAAATCATTAATAACTGCTTATTATGCATTAATTAAGGGTGAAAGAGACAAAACTGACCAGTTTGTTGCCAAATAATGAACCACATCTGTTCACCTTTATATTTCATCTAGAGTTGTTATATTAAACATTTCAGACTAAGTTACTACCTTGTAAGAACAATAACCATTTGGAAACCTATTTATTTAGCATAATATTGCACTTTATCACTGCATTATAAATATCTACAATTAACATTATATCCTAAAAAAAAATTAGGTTTACAAATCCAATACTCCTAATTTCTCTATAAATAAAGGTTGAATGAAAAAATATATACAGTATGTAACTCCGCTCTGTACCTGAGCAGTTTTAAAATAGACAACAAGACCAACACTTTAAATAAAAGATTAGCTGCAGTTCTCTGAGATGCACATTTGAGTTAAAGTTGCGGGCGTCACTGGTGCCCATTATGGCTGGGCCATATATCATTCACAACAGTAATGGTGAGAAAAAAACTTGCTCGGGAATATAAAGTATACCATGATATGCTATCTTATGGTATAAATATGTCATCCCACCACGCAGTGGACTACACTCACATGGGTCATGCAGCGATATTCAAGTTGTAAAGGTGAAGGCATGAACAGGGACATCTGAGCTGCACACTGTTTTACAGCGGGAGGTGACAAGCTGGTCAGCGTGAGGGAAAACATTTTCTTCAGCTTTTTAGCTAGCGCGCTGCTAACTTGAAACTACGTTAATGCCGACGGGTGTGGGCCCTCTGTGCACGCAGCTCCTTTCGGTAGACTGTGCTCTCGGTTCAGTTGACGCGGCGGGGCACCCCGCTCGTATAATGGTAGGGGAAACACTGACTGCATCCACCACCGATTTATGGTCAAGTCTGAGTCTTACCTGAGCTGACTGTGCACTAACAGAGACTGTGAACTGTGAAGCTCAAACCTCGAGACCAGCTGCTTCCTGGGGGTCAGGCTGATGGTTCTGATCAGCATCCTTTCAGGCAGCATTTCATTAGTTTTCAGCATTTGTCACAAGTTTTGGAAGTTATACTTCATTTAAAGGCAACAGTTTTTGTTATATATTACATTTATGCTCAACAGATCTAAGTTTCACTTTATTTAGTTTAAATGAGAAACTGCACCTGCACTTTAGTTTATGTGGTAGATTTTGTTGATCTGTATTTCTTGCAGACTTTTTCAATCTAAATAACATTTTTATTTATTGTTATACTTTGAGACTGAATACTTTACTAAATAAAATAACTGCAGTACAATTAACTTGTTGTTTTTTATATGTTATATAATGCTGAAAAGCAACATGTTAATTCTGTCAAATGAACAACTTTGATTTCTATTTTAGTTTTTTTTTTGTGTTATATCACAAACTTTATCGTTATCATCAGAATGCTCTGAAATATCACAATATTATATTTGAGCCATATCGCCCACCCCAGCAGTCATTGTGCGTGTAAGTGAACATTTCTTTCAGTTTTTGTGAATGTTGTCTTTGCTGCTGCTGCGGTCAACACACTGTTCCCATGATGTTGTCGGAGCAGTGACTCACACGATGAAGAAGCAGTAAAATAATGGCTGAAGGAGGGTGCTCCAGTTATCTCGTGCACTGACTCCATTAACAAACAAGATGTTTGATGTTTATAACTGGTGTTTGTGGCCAGCTGCAGGGTTTATTCTGCTCATGCAGGTTTATCATAAAGTGCGTGTGTTACAGCTGAAGGCACATCCCACCTGTCCCTTCTTCAGGAGGTAACTTCTTCTCCACGTACAGCTAGTTCACACAGAAGATGTGTTACCTCTGCAAACACAAGGGCATGCTTTCTGTTTCCTCTGACAGTCTGTCACTCAGGGGAACACAGTCAACACGTCCTCTGACTTAGCTGCAGCTGCTCCTGCTGTCATGACACAACAGTCCTACAGTGTGTGTATCACGAGTGCATCTGGACGTCACTTTCAGGCTTTAATTAATGTTGAAGAAGGCCTGTTGTACAAATGAGTGTGATGTAGAGCATCTGTATGACTTGTTAGTCTGATGCAGGTTTCTCTCTCCTCCCCCCAGGTAAGGTGCTGAATACAGATTTGCATCACTACCTCAGCCTGCAGTTTCAGAAGGGCTCCCTGGACCACAAGCTCCAGCAGGTGATCAGGGACAACCTCTACCTGCGCACCATTCCCTGTGAGTAGCCCCCACAGCTCAGTCCTCTCTCTCTCTGGGGCTGCTTGTTGCCCTCTGACCCGTACAGACGGAGTCCAATCTGTTCTGTTCTGTAGCACCACTTACTCTTTTTAACCCCTGATTTACCTCTATTTAAACTTAACTAACATTATGTGGGATCTAATGCATATTATTCTAAAATGTCCTGATGCATGTTCTGTAATCCAGGTAGATATAAACATCTGACAAGGTTGAGTCAGGTCCTCTGGATGGATTCTTATTTACAGCTCTCTCTTGTAAATGAGTCCTCGTGGCTCAATGAGAGTAACCTGTATAAATGTAGGTTGAATGAAAACATGTCTATATAAATAATATATACTGTATTGTGTGTGTGTGTGTTTATTTATTTATTCATCTTATTTATTCTAAGAAGAATCCATCCAGAGGACCTGACTTAACCTTGTCAGATGTTTATCTACCTGGATTACTGAGCATGCATCAGAACATTTTAGAACAATGTGCATTAGATCCCACATAATGTTAGTTAAGTTTAAATAGAGTTACAGTAGTCCTGCAAAACCTCGAAGTAGTGATCCAGTAGTCCAAGTTCAACTTCAAGTACAGTAAACTTTATAGTAAGACTTGAGAAACCCTTCTCACACTCTTGGAATGTTCTAAACTCTTAAACCTGTGTCATTTTAACATCATATGTTGTTAAATTTTATTTAGTAGCTCTGCAGAACAGCAACAGCTCTGGTTCCGGTCCAATTTTTTTCTATTCCGACTCGATTAGTTTCTGCAGACTATCCTGCAGCAATGAAGCCCACAAATCAGTCCTCTAAACTCTTAAACCTACTAATGTTAACAACACACAGTACTTATATGTACAGGAGCTACAACATTTTACTCATCAGGCTCTGCAATACAGCAGTGGCTTGGTTCCGGTCCGACCCGATAGATGAAAAAAGTCCCAGTACAGACTGAAGCCCACTGCTCCATCCATGTGTGTGCTGCTGCTGCTGCCAGGGATTTAATCCACCACCTCTGGCCCAGTCTGGACCAGCACCTCACCACCAGAACCAGACTGAGCCCCGCAGCCGTCTGTTTCCTGCAGCTCCCAGGATCCAGGTCTCACAGAGTCCAGATCCGCTGCAGTCCAGCTACACAGCAGTGAAGATGCAACTTGAAGGATGAGTTCAGCTTCAGGATCATTTGTGACTTTCCTGCCAGTCTGTGAACAACAGAACTTACAGAACTTCTGACTTTGCTGCAAAACTTTCCCTCCATTTGCAGAAAGCAGTGTTGAAAAGAGCCGTGTTGACTTCTGGGAAGTGAACTGGCTTTTGGGTAATGTAGTTCTTTAGGCTGGCAAAACAGTGAAGGCTTAATGAAAGAAAACTACAAAATGGCAGCACTTTTTTATATTATTTACTGTACTTTAAAAAATCATGATAGTGCGAGTCCCAGATAAACTAACAGTGAAGTAGTGAGGGACTACTGGAATATGGAAGCGGTTATGTCTCATATTTCAAATTAAAATGGATTAATAGCTTCCATACTGTAAAGTTAAACACTTCTTACTTCTTCTAAAAGTATTTGCCAACTCCTCCTTCGAGACCACCCCCACTCCATTTCTCTGTCTATCCACACCATGGGAAAACAGTTTGAACCCTGCTCTAATGCTTCAAGCCTTGCTGCCCTTGCCCTTGGTGTCTTGTACACATAAAACATCTGCTTCTTTGAGAACAGTCAAATAAATGACCATGACAGTGATTTGGAGACAACAAGACCGACACTTTCAATTAAAGACTAGCTGCAGTTCACTGAGCTGCACATCTGAGTTAAAGACCACTTTTTAAAATAATTTGTCACTGAACCTGATGGATTAAAAACAAATGTCTATTGCTCTAAGAATCTGGAAAGCTTTTATATCTGACATGTTGCTTCAAGTTATTTTCTAGCTGTTTTGTTATCGTTGCGTCTAATCATTCCCGATAAATAAAAATGATAAGCAAGAATTATTTCTTTGATTCTTAAAGAAGGTTTCTGATTGCTGTCTTAAAAAAACAAATTATTTCCATGTTTACTTTTCACTGCAGCCTTCTCTGTCCTTCCCAAGGTGTTTGGGAGCATCAGTCACAGGATGCTAATCAACTTCACCACTCTCACTGCAGGATTAAAAGAATAGGAAGTGTTGTTCAATGTAAAACGGTGAAATGTGCCCCAGGATTTTAGTTGCAGCCATTTGTTGAGAAGATTAAAGAGAAAATCTATTTAAGTGGAGTCCAGTGAGACATGGGACATGGTAGGATTGCTCTAATGGAGGGCACCACTTTGACTTTGTTTTACTACACTGAGAAAAAAGGTTACAGTGTATCTCATCCTCTGAGGGCCATACATTTGATGAATGCAGCCCAGGGAGCTTTAAGAAATAAGGAGAAAGATGCAGGTCAAATCCTGCACCAGGCACTGGCCCTGCGGACCGTGCACGTTACGCACAGGAGCATCTCCAGACATCTGTACAGAGCATGCACAACTGCTGATGTGTCATATATATATATATATATATATACAGGTAGTCCACGACTTACGAATGAGTTCCGTACCTACGGGCCGTTCGTAAGTCGAAAATTTGAATGTATAATCACATACAAAAAAAATAAAATAAAAATAACTTTTTTTTAAATAAATAAATAGATGTACAGTACTGTAAAGTTACCAAGCACTTAGCCTATCCTAACACCGTTTGTGCACGTGTGTGTGTATATACAGGTAGTCCCCGAATTACGAGCGCTCTGATCTACGAGGTTCCAGACTTACGAGCTGGCGAATTTTTGGAAAAAACGCAAAAAATACTGAGTTTTCATGTGTTTTTTCACCACAGTTAGTTAGATAAACATATGGACACACGTTTCCGATCATTTTTATGCACTCATAAGCAGTTTTTGGATGAAAATAGAGTGTTTGTAGTCGCGCTAGCGAAACCGTTCCAATTTACGAGCGAAATTCCGGATTTACGAGAGACATGGCGGCCGTTCCAAATTACGAGATTTCCGGTTTACGAGCGCCTCGTTGTAACGGATCTCGCTCGTAAATCGGGGACTACCTGTATATATATATATATATATATATATATATATATATATATATATATATATATATACATACATATACATACATACATACATACATACATACATACATACATACATACATACATACATACTGTACATACATACAGACCCTTTCCAAAAAAAAATTGAATATCATGGAAAAGTTGTTTAACTTCCATTACTCCATTCAAAAAGTTAATCTGTAATAGATGATAGACTTAGGGTCCACAATTTAAACAATTTCAAGTATTTATTTGTTTATTTTTACATAATTTGAGTTTCCAGCTCATGAAACCCACAAAAACAGGATTTCAAAAAATTTGAGTACCTGTGAAGACATCATCCCACACTACTACTCAGTTTTTGCAGAAAACAAGAAAGAACTTAGGATGACAACAAATCAATCAAAATATGGTACTTTAAAAACGATATGCCAATCTTCAATACTTGGTTGGGAATCCCTTTGCCTTAATCACTGCCTCGATGCGACGTGGCATTGAGGCAGTCAGCCTGTCAGAGTCAGAGGTTCTTTACTGTCATTTTCACCACATGTGGTACATGTGATGGAACGAGATGATGTACACAGGGTCCCAGTTACATCCAACAATAAAATGTAAAAGCAAAACAGTAATAAGATTTAAGATACATACTAAGAAAAACATCAACTAAAAATACACTAGGCACTAATATCATAGAAAACATTACTCCAAACAGCAGCACAAACATGAGTCTGCATGAGCAGATGGGCACAAATGAACACAGCAACATGAAACAGATCAGCAGCAACATGATGTGATATTTCACAGTGATTATTCTGGTTAGATATTCATGAGTCTAACAGCCTCAGGGTAGAAGCTGTTCCTCAGTCTAGTGGTTCTACACTTAATGCTCCTCAACCTCCTTCCTGAGGGGAGTGGGGCAAAAAGTGTGTGTGCTGGGTGAGTGGGGTCCTTCATGATGCAGGTGGCTCTCTTCCTGCATCTGGAGGTGTAGATGTCTGTGATGGTGGGGAGACTGACTCCAACATCTTCTGTGCAGCCTTCACCACTCTCTGCAGAGCTTTTCTTTCTGCAGCTGTGCAGCCTCCATGCCACACGTTGATGCTGGAGCACAGGATGCTCTCCACTGCACACCTGTAGAAGGAGGTGAGGACTGAGCTTCTCAGACCAGCTCGTCTCAGCCGTCTGAGGAAGTAGAGTCTCTGATGACCTTTCTTGATCAGGCTGGTGCAGTGGCGGTTCTAGACCAGTTGTACTGGTGGGGCCTAGCTGGGGCCAGAGGTTTTGTCAGAGGGGCACGTTCATCTCGGAGAAAAAGACAGATTCGAAATCTTACTTGACTCTTATTTTTTTAAAGCAGTGATTAACCATTGTAACCAAAGAAAATAGTTTAAAAAATCAAATGAGAAAAATATAAAACATTTTACACAGTATTTGTATTGACTGAATAAAATATATTAATAAGCAAATAAAATGATAATGAAAATAACTGTTAGGTGAAGTCTTGGTTCAGTTTCTCAGTCCAAAATTATATACAGGTAACAGCATTGGCTGCCCTACTATCACAGCAACTGTATTCTGCGATTTTGATGAATACAAAATCGCAGAATTTCATGATTTCTGGCATCATGATTTCTGGCAAACCGTTTGATCGGTTTGCCAGAAATCATCAAATTATGTTTGTATTCTGCATCTGTCTGTTAGCAAAATACAACTGAACAGATTTTGATTAAACTTTCAAGAAATAATCACTGAATGGCTCTCTACGACTGGTTGACTTTTAAAGTACATCCAATTCAAAATGGCTGCCACAGCTAACTGAACAACACAAAATTGACTACAACTCAGTCAATTTGACAAAAAATTGAGATAAAATTTGGTGTGGTAGTAGCTGAGACTCATTCCCAAAGCATAAGCAAAGGACTTTTAGAATGCATAAGATCTTTCTTTAAAATTATAGCGTTATTTATTTAGAATCAATGGTGTTGGTCTGTTAGCAAAATATCTCATGACCCTCTGGACAGATTTTGAAAAATCTTTCAAGAAATAATAAACGGATGTTTCTTTACTGATGATTAACTTTTGAGTACAATTGAATTGAAGATGGCTGCAGCAGGCAATTGAAATAAGCCAACTCAAAAATGGTTATAATTCAGTTAATTTTACAGATATGGAGTTAAGTGATTGTTTGTTTAAAGTTATTTTATATATTCTTTTAAATAATGGGGTGATATAAGATTTTTTTCTTCTTTCTGCACTCTTTTCATTCAATGTTTTATTTTTGATGAATTTGTTTTATTTTGTCTCTTTTAAATGAATGAATAAATAAATTAAATAAAATATTAAATGGCTTTACATCTGCTAAGTTCATGGCATAAACCAACACAGACATGTTCCTGTTTTTAGTGTTTACATGGCTTTATAATGTAGCAGTTTATTATGATATGATGCGCAGCCACGGAGCTCCAGGGGGAAGCTGACAGCAGCTGCCCGGAATCAGAGCGCCATTCCCGGCATGAAAAAGAAAAACACACCGCTGAAGCCCCTGAGCTCGAATGTCCAACATAAAACTAACTTGACCGCGGTTTAATGTGGCGCTATGGCTCTGCAGACATTGAACGTTGTTGTCTTGCAGTGTTTAAATACTTCCACACAGCGGACACATGTTACTTTGTTACATGAAAAGTCGGCTAGCTGCTAGCTAAGATGCTACTCACCAGTGTAGTGTTGTCAGAACTTGCGACAGAAACAAGTGTCCAGCTCCATGTAAACAATCCATAACCAATTGTGACCAGCTCCATGTAAAAAATCCATTAACAAACGACCCGCTTTTTCAAAACGATGCCAAAACAAACCCAACAGAGTACTCAGTCAGCTCCTCACCCTTGCATCTGGCTGAAAACTATGACATGGATTTCCTGAAATTTCCTGCGGGTCTTGTTACTCTTGGTTCATGAGACACGCCTCCGTTCAGGAAATCCATTCCATAGTTTGAAGCCAACGTGCATCATGGATCAGAAAATATTGGCAGGTTGGATCAAAAATCCGATACGTAAATTATGCTGGTATCGGATGGTTTCCGCTTCTTGCTCAGAGGGCGGGCCAGAGGGAGGGCCAGGCTCCGTGATACACGGGCACCGGCCCGTGTGGGCCCGTGTCCAGAACCGCCACAGGGCTGGTGGTGTTGTTGCTCTAGCTGAGGTTATCATTCAAGTGTACACCCAAGTGCTTGTAGCTGGAGACCACTTCCACCGCAGATCCTCTTATGTTCAGTGGGGTGTGGGTTTGTTTGTTCCTTCTGAAGTCCACAATCATCTCTTTTGTCTTCTTCACATTCATGTGAAGGTTATTCTCTTTGCACCAGCTCTCCAGTATTTCCAGGTGTTCCAGCCTGTGGCATTGTCTTGGAGTTATGGAAGCCCATGATGCTGTCGGCTCTTCTTTGTTGTTGGGTCTGGTGCCCTTCATGTTCCTCTTGAGAATAACCCATAGATTCTCAGTGGGGTTTATGTCCGGCGAGTTGGCTGGCCAGTCAAGCACTGTGACATGGGCATCAAACCAGGTTTTGGTGCTTCTGGCGGCATGGGCAGGGGCCAGGTCCTGCTGGAAGATGAAATATGCATCTTCACACAGATCCTCAACATAAGGAATCATGAAGTCCTCTAAAACATTCTGGTAGACTGTTGCGTTGACCTTGGATTTAAGAAGTTTACCAACACCTGCACCGGACATTGCACCCCAAATCATGACTGTGGATATTTCACACTGGACCTCAAGCAGTATGGGCTCTGTTCCTCACCCTTCTTCCTCCAAACCCTTGGACCTTGATTTCAGAATGAAAGGAACGCTTTACTTTCATCAGAAAAGAGGACAGAGGAACCCGACAGTTGTAGCCCATCTCTCGGATGCATCTGAATGTGGTGGTTTTTGAAGCTGTGACTCCCGCCTCATTCCACTCTTTCTGGATCTCTGCCCATATCTGTCAAGTCTCCCGTTTTTGCCGGGAAACTACCGTATTTTACCCCTCTTTCCCGTCGTCATCCCGAATTATTATTTTCCCAGAAATCTCCCGTATTGTATTATTATTTAAAATAAATAAATAAAAAACATTCCAGTGCCTCTGTCACTAGCCTCGCGAGAACTGCCACTTGCAGTAGCCTCGGTGGCAGTTCTCGCGATGTTAGAGAAGGCGTCCCTGCCAAAAAAGTTAAGACTTCGTGTAAATATCTTGAAAAATGGGACAGCAAATTTACTTTCCTAAAGAAGAGTAGGGTGGGGCACAATTACGCGTTTTTTAAGATTTGTAACTGCGACTTTAGTGTCTCTCATGGGGGAAGGAACGATGTCCGTCAGCATGAAAAATCCGTCAAGCACAAAGGTAGGCCTATCAGATTGTGATCACATAACTGGTTTGAAAGAGGCTGATAGGTAGTTATTTTAGATTTCTTGTAAACCTGTCTTAAAATGTAAGGGGTCCTGGACTTTGGTTGGGCTAGTGCAGGGGTCTGCAACCTGCGGCTCTGGAGCCACATGCGGCTCTTTGGTCCCTCAGCAGTGGCTCTTCCAAGCTTTGATCAAAACTAACTTTAAACTGAATTTTATTTGTTCTTATAACAACAAAAAGGGCTAGTTTTAGCAGTTTTTCCTGTCATTTCCTTTGCAAATGTGTGAATACTAGAACTAATAGAAGGAGTAAAACACAAGTTAACTTTATTTATTCGAAGTAGGATATTTAATTTTTCCACAATTAAAATAATTTACCTAGACCTGCATAGTTCATTATTTTATTTTTTAATTGGGAAAGATCACATTATTTTTCCTTCTTTATGATAATCTGGTCTTTTTTAGTCTTAAAATGTAAAAATATCAACAAATCGTTAGATATTTTCAGCTTTACAATGGCCAGAAAACTACAGGTCAGAAAATTGTCCTCTAACAAACTTAAAGTGGTCTGTGGGCCACCAGTTGAGAATCCCAGTTGTAGCAGGTATTGTGGCTCCGGAAACGTTTAATTTAGTGAACAAAGGGGCAGAAATGGCTCTTTTGATCATAAAGGTTGCAGAGCCCTGGGCTAGTGGGATGGCTCGGCGTACCCGGCAGAAAATTTCCCTGATTTTTAAATCCAAAACTTGACAGGTATGTCTCTGCCAGATTCTGGAATCTTCTCTGTTTGATAATCCACTGAAGCCCATGGTCATTTCTTTTGCTGGTGCATCTTCTCCTGTCACATGTTGTCCTTCCACTACTAGACTTTCCATTGATATGCTTGGACACAGCACTCTCTGAACAGCCAGCTTCCTTAGCTATGAACTTTAGTGGCTCACCCATCCTATGGAGGGATCAATGATGGTCTTCTGGACAGTTATGTATGCAGTCTTCCCCATATTGAACCAAACTGAAGCAATTTAATGACACCTGGAGAAAACTGGTTGGTGCTTTGAGTTTAGTAGAAAATCAGTGTGTCACTCTCAGATTAAAACATTAATGCCCTGCAACATTTGGGCTGATTTCTCCACAGTACAGTATTCTAATTTTTTTAATCCTGTTTTCATGGGTTTCCTGAGCTGGAAGCCCACATTATGTAAAAAATAAACAAATAAATACTTGTAATCATTAAAATTGTTGGCGCTGAATCTATAATCTCTTAAATATTAACTTTTTTATAGAAGTATGTAAGTTAAACAACTTTTACATGATATTCTAATTTATTGGTAATCCATCCAATGGATGGATGGATGGATATATATTTCCTGTTCAGTTTCATTGGACATAGAAACAAAATTATTTAGCCTTCTGCCATTTCTTTATATGTTTCTGCATTCAAGCAAAACTTTCTTGTAATATTTTAAAGTTGTCTTAAGATATAGATTTGTATGATTCAAACATCTTAAAGTTGTTCTGGGGACAGTGGTTATTTTTACTCCTTTCTTTAACTTTTGACAAAAATGTAAAAATCAAATTAATAAATTGATTTTTGTAAAGCCTTATTGTTATTTTGATGTATAAATCTTTTCGTCAAGAAAATCTTAACTCAAGAAATAAACCACTGTTGCATAAGACATATTAGTATAAACTTTTTTTTTTATTGATCTGTGTTACTCTGAGTCTTTAGTTGCCAATGATAAAAACAACTGGAGAGGCATAGCTGTGTTTTTCCTCCAATAAGATAATTTCAAAACACATTTTAGTTGAACACCTGAAATCTAGTATATGACTTGTGAATTTTTTCAGATGTCCAGGGTTGGTTCTGTTTGGGGTTTCCCCGCATTTTTTATGTTCATATGCCCCAGGGACCCATCCCTGCCTGATGCCCTCAATAAGTTTTATGCACGTTTTGATGATCCAAACAGACCAACTAGCACCAGACTCACCTCATCACCAGACGAGGAGCACCTCAAAGTGACCGCAGCAGAAGTGAGAGGCAGTCTCAGAAGGATCAACCCTCATAAAGCTACGGGTCCAGACAACATCCCAGGGAAAGTTCTGAAGGAATGTGCGGACCAGCTCTGTGAGGTGCTGGCTGACATCTTCACCACCTCACTTGCACTGGAGTCAGTTCCCACCTGCCTGAAGACCGCCACCATCATCCCAGTCCCAAAAAGCTCCACAGTGACTGGTCTGAATGACTATAGACCGGTGGCCCTCACCCCGATAGTCGCTAAATGTTTTGAGAAACTGGTCATGTCCCACATCAAGACAGCCGTCAACATCAACGAGGACCCTCATCAATATGCATATCGTGAGAACCGATCAACAGAGGACGCCATCTCCTCCGTGGTCCACACTGCTCTCACCCACCTGGATCAGAAGGACTCATACGTGCGTCTGCTCTTTGTGGACTTCACATCTGCCTTCAACACCATGATCCCCCAAACTCTGATAGACAAACTATCCACACTTGGACTAAGCCCCTCTATTTGTAACTGGGTCTTAGACTTCTTAACAGACAGACCACAGTCCGTGAAGATCCACAACTTCTCCTCCTCCACCATCACCCTCAGCACTGGCTCTCCTCAGGGATGTGTGCTGAGCCCTCTTCTGTTCACTCTGCTCACATATGATTGTATAGCCACACATCCAGGCTGTCATATTGTTAAGTTTGCAGATGATACAGCTGTGGTGGGATGCATCACAGATAATGATGAATCCAGCTACAGACAGGAGGTGGAACATCTGGAGAGCTGGTGCAAAGAGAACAACCTTCACATGAATGTGAAGAAGACGAAGGAGATGATTGTGGACTTCAGAAGGAACAAACACACCCACACCCCACTGTATATAGGTGGATCTGCGGTGGAGGTGGTCTCCAGCTACAAATACCTGGGTGTACACTTGAATGATAACCTCAGCTGGAGCAATAACACCACCAGCCTGATCAAGAAAGGTCATCAGAGACTCTACTTCCTCAGACGGCTGAGACGAGCCGGTCTGAGAAGCCCAGTCCTCACCTCGTTCTACAGGTGTGCAGTGGAGAGCGTCCTGTGCTCCAGCATCAACGTGTGGCATGGAGGCTGCACAGTTGCAGAGAGAAAAGCTCTGCAGAGAGTGGTGAAGGCTGCACAGAAGTCTGTGGGAGTCAGTCTCCCCACCATCACAGACATTTACACCTCCAGATGCAGAAAAAGAGCCACCTGCATCATGAAAGACCTCACTCACCCAGCACACTCACTCTTTGCACCACTCCCCTCGGGACGGAGGTTGAGGAGCATCAAATGTAGAACCACTAGACTGAGAAACAGCTTCTACCCTGAGGCTGTCAGACTCATGAATAAATAAATAATAAGAATAAACACTGCAAAATGTCACATCATACTGATACTGTACTGATCTGTTTCTTGTTGCTGCGTTCATCTGTGACCATCTGCTCATGTTCGTGCTGCTGTTTATAATGATGTTTTTCTACTACATTAGGGCTTAGTGTATTACTAGCTGATGTGATGTCTCTCTTAGTTAATCCTAGATGTTATTATTGTATTTCTCTTGCATTTGTTGTTGGATGTAACTGGGACCCTGTGTACATAATCTCGTTTTCAACACATGTACTACATGCGGTGCAAATGACAATAAATTCTCTCTGACTCTCTCTGACTCTGACTTCATATTGTTTATATGCTGCATATTTTTGTTTTAGGCTTGACTCTTCTGGCTTCCACATTAGTGGAAGCTTTCTTCATTTTTTCAGGAACACATGCCAAAAATATCTCTAGCTTTCATTCAGTAGCTCTTTGGGTGTTACTTTGGTGGTGCAAAAAACAATGATTTGACGCAGCTGTGTTATCTGGGGCATATTTTTCTATTGGTAACTAAAGAAAATTACAAAAACAAAAGTTCTGCACAAGACTTGCTAATTTTAAAGTTCCCAATGATCCTTAGATGGATCAATTAGATATGAATGAATTCATAAATTGATTAAACTTTTTTGAAGACCTTCAGAAAGTCTGGCGAACTGTTGATTAAAACCTCTTCAAAAAATGACTCCCAGTAAATTGTCACTGACCTGACCTTGGAAGCAAAATCATATGAGAGGTGGCTCAAGACCAAGTCATTGCCAGTTTTTTAACTAAGCCCATTTCCATTCAGAAAACAAACTCCAGAAAAAGCAGACAAGATGTGCAATACAATGGACCCAACCACAGAGTACACATACTGTGGCCAAATACATTTTCTACTACATGTAATCAGTCACCAGATTTCACTTGTCTTCACTAGATTTGTCTAGTGTTCGCCACTAACATCACACGCAAGTTATTAAGTCTATAGCTTGGTATGCTAACCAAAATATGCAAGTCAAATGGGATAATTGTGTGTCTGCATCCTTCCGTGTCAGCAATGGTGTCAGACAAGGGAGCATTTTATCTCCTATACTGTTTAATTTTTATATGAATGACCTCTCTAAGCAGCTAAACCTATGTAAAACTGGCTGCATGGTTGGAGATACAATTATCAATCATCTTATGTATGCTGATGACTTAGTGGTTTTTAGTCCAAGTTCTGCTGGTCTTCAGAAGCTGCTTCATGTCTGTTCAGCATATGGTGAGACACATGATATCATATTCAACCCCTCTAAAAGTCTCATTTTGATTTGTCGCACTAAAGAGGACAAAAATAGCGTGTTTCCACTTTTTAAGCTGTCTGGGACTTTATTGAATGTTGCAAATGAAGTAAAGTATCTGGGTCATGTGTTGACAGACCGTCGGTCTGATGATGAGGACATTTACCGTCAGGTTCGAATGATATATGCTCAGGCAAATATCCTTGCTCGTAAGTTTGCATTCTGTTCTGATGAAGTGAAAATTAACTTATTTAGATCATATTGTTCATCACTGTATACGGCACATTTGTGGTGCAATTTTAAAAAAGCCAGTCTTCATAGATTGAAGGTGGCTTATAATGACGCACTAAGACTTCTTTTAAATAAGCCCAGATGGACCAGTGCCAGTGAACTGTTTGTATCTGTTGGTTGACAACAAAATTCAGAGCGAGCTGGATGGAGCTCTGCTGGTCCCACTCGGTCCTCTGCCCATGAGCCTCGGAGCCAAGCCGGGCAGGGCATCATCTCCCCGGCTCCGCGTTCCGCTGGTCAACGCAAAAGATTCTTTGTGGTGCCGACTCGGGGCTCAGGCTCCGGATCCTGGCCTTGCGTGCTCAGAGCTGCGCTGGTCAGTTTGAAAAAACTAACTATATGATATTTAGTAAAAAAAAAGCCAACTGTAGATTTTCTTTTCATTGACGAGGCTTTGTGTTTGCTGTATAATACAATTGTTGTGCCGCATTTAATTTACTGTGTTGGTGTTTGGGGCACTGCTTGTAAAACTGTAACCAAGTCTATTTTTATTTTACAAAAAAGAGTTATCTCAAAAAAGCATTATTGTCATCCTTCAAGTATTTTATTTTATCAACTAAAATTACTTAAGTTTTACGATTTGGTGGATTACAATATTCTATTACTTTTGTACAAGGCTCAGAATCATAAATCAAATCAAAAATAGAGATATTTACTGAAAAAATGTTGGAGTTACTAGTCATGAGCAGAAATAAAACAATTTTTTTATGTGGTGACTTCAACATCGATTTGGGAAAAAGAACTGAGTCTAACAACATTAGTACATTTTTAGATTTGATGTACAGTATAAGTTTATGTCCGTTGATATTTAATCCAACTAGAATCACAACTCGGAGTGCTTCAGTAATTGATAATATATTCACAAACATAACAGATGGCGATATGACAAGTGGTATTATGATCACGGATATCAGTGATCATTTACCAGTTTTTACTATTTATAAAAATAATGGTAGTATACCAAAAACAAATAAAAATCGGATTAAAATAATTAATACATCAAAAAGAGCACTTGATAAACTTAAAAATGACTTGGACAAACAAAATTGGGAAGAAGTATACATTGATGATGTTAACAAATCGTATGATACCTTTATGAGTATTTTGGGAGTTTTGTTTGAAAAAAATTGTGTGCAACAGAATTTTACTAAGAAAAAAACAGTTGATCATCCTTGGATGACCAATGGTCTGAGGAATGCATGTAAAAAGAAAAATCTTCTGTATTCATGTTTTTTGAAATCAAGAACTCCTGAAGCTGAAGAAAAATACAAACGGTACAAAAATAAATTAGTAAGTGTTATAAGAAATCATAAGAGGGAATATTATAGTCAATTATTACATACAAGCAGTGGTGATATGAGGATGACTTGGCGAGTAATTAACAACGTTCTAAATAAACACAAGGGTAATACGGGAGTGTCACAACATTTTGTGGAAAATAATATGGAAATTAATGATAACAAGGAAATTGCAAATGGATTTAACAATTATTTTGTGAATCCATCTTCATCCGCTTATCCGGGGTCGGGTCGCGGGGGTAGCAGCCTAAGTAGGGAGGCCCAGACTTCCCTCTCCCCAGCCACTTGGAGCAGTTCCTCCGGGGGAATCCCAAGGCGTTCCCAGGCCAGCCGAGAAACATAGTCCCTCCAGCGCGTCCTGGGTCTTCCTCTGGGTCTCCTCCCGGTGGGACGTGCCCGGAACACCTCACCAGGGAGGCGTCCAGGAGGCATCCTAACCAGATGCCCGAGCCACCTCAACTGGCTCCTCTCGATGTGGAGAAGCAGCGGCTCTACTCCGAGTCCCTCCCGGATGACTGAGCTTCTCACCCTATCTCTAAGGGAGAGTCCAGCCACCCTGCGGAGAAAACTCATTTCAGCCGCTTGTATCCGAGATCTTGTTCTTTCGGTCATAACCCAAAGCTCATGACCATAGATGAGGGTGGGAACGTAGATCGATCGGTAAATTGAGAGCTTTGCCTTTTGACTCAGCTCTCTCTTCACCACGACAGACCGGTACAGCGCCCGCTTCACTGCGGACGCTGCACCTATCCGCCTATCGATCTCACGCTCCAGTTTTCCCTCATTCGTGAACAAGATCCCGAGATACTTAAACTCCTCCACTTGGGGCAGGACCTCCTCCCCGACCCGGAGAGGGCATGCTACCCTTTTCCGGCTCAAGACCATGGCCTCGGATTTGGAGGAACTGATCCTCATCCCGGCCGCATCACACTCGGCTGCAAACCGCTCCAGTGAAAGTTGTAAATCACGAACTGATGAAGCCAGTAGGACCACATCATCTGCAAAAAACAGAGAAGCGATTCTAAGGTCACCAAAACGGATCCTCTCAACACCTTGGCTGCGCCTAGAAATTCTGTCCATAAAAGTTATGAACAGAATCGGTGACAAAGGGCAACCTTGGCGGAGTCCAACTCTCACCGGAAACGAGCCTGACTTACTGCCGGCAATGCGGACCAAGCTCTGACACCGGTCGTACAGGGACCTAACAGCCCTTATCAAAGGGCCTGGTACCCCATACTCCCGGAGTACCCCCCACAGAACCCCCCGAGGGACGCGGTCGAATGCCTTCTCCAAGTCCACAAAGCACATGTAAACTGGTTGGGCAAACTCCCACGCACCCTCCAGGACCCTGTTGAGGGTGTAGAGCTGGTCCAGTGTTCCACGACCAGGACGAAAACCACACTGCTCCTCCTGAATCCGAGGTTCGACTATCCGACGGACCCTCCTCTCCAGAACCCCTGAATAGACCTTACCAGGGAGGCTTAAGAGTGTGATCCCCCTATAGTTGGAACACACCCTACGGTCCCCCTTTTTGAATAGGGGAACCACCACCCCAGTCTGCCAATCCAAGGGAACTGCCCCCGATGTCCACGCGATATTGCAGAGTCGCGTAAGCCAACACAACCCTACAACATCCAGAGCCCTAAGGAACTCCGGGCGAATCTCATCCACCCCCGGAGCCTTGCCACCGCGGAGCTTTTTAACCACCTCGGCGACCTCAGCACCAGAGATCGGAGAACCCGACCCAAAGTCCCCAGGCTCTGCTTCCTCAGTGGAAGACGTGCCAGTAGGATTGAGGAGGTCTTCGAAGTATTCCGCCCACCGACTCACAACATCTATCGACTCTTTTAAAAAAGATCTTAAAACGTATTTATTCAGACTGGCTTTTAATTAAATTTTATGCATTTTTCTCTTTTTATTTTTGCTTGTGAAGCACTTTGTGATGTCATTGTCTGTGAAAGGTGCTATATAAATAAAGTTTACTTACTAAAAGTTTACTAACATCCCGAGTTGAGGTCAGCAGCACGCCACCTCCACCATAAATGGTGTTGGTCTCGTACCTCTTTCCCCCCCTGAGACGCCGGATGGTGGACCAGAATCGCCTCGAAGCCGTACGGAAGTCATTCTCCATGGCCTCTCCGAACTCCTCCCACGCCCGAGTTTTTGCCTCAGCAACCACCCGAGCCGCATGCCGCTTGGACTGCCGGTACCTATCAGCTGCTTCCGGGGTCCCACAAGCCAAAAAGGCCCAATAGGACTCCTTCTTCAGCCTGACAGCATCCCTCACTGCCGGTGTCCACCACCGGGTTCGAGGGTTGCCACCACGACAGGCACCAACAACCTTGCGGCCACAGCTCCGATAAGCTGCCTCGACAATAGAGGCGCGGAACACGGCCCACTCGGACTCCATGTCCCCCGCCTCCCTCGGAACGTGTTCAAAGCTCTCCCGGAGGTGGGAGTTAAAGCTCCGTCTTACGGGAGACTCTGCCAGACGTTCCCAGCAGACCCTCACGATACGTTTGGGTCTGCCAGGTCTGACCGGCATCCTCCCCCACCATCGGAGCCAACTCACCACCAGGTAGTGGTCAGTAGACAGCTCCGCCCCTCTCCTCACCCGAGTGTCCAAGACATGCGGCCGCAGATCAGATGAGACGACAACAAAGTCGATCATCGAACTGCGACCTAGGGTGTCCTGGTGCCAAGAGCACATATGGACACCCTTATGCTTAAACATGGTGTTCGTTATGGACAATCCATGACGAGCACAGAAGTCCAATAACAGAACACCACTCTGGTTCAGATCAGGGGGGCCGTTCCTCCCAACCACACCCCTCCAGGTCTCACTGTCATTGCCCACGTGAGCGTTGAAGTCCCCCAGTAGAACAAGGGAGTCCCCAGGAGGCGCACTCTCCAATACCCCCTCCAAGGACTCCAAAAAGGGTGGGTAGTCTGAGCTGCCGTTTGGTGCATAGGCACAAACAACAGTCAGAGCCCGTCCCCCCACACGTAGGCGAAGGGAGGCTACCCTCTCGTTCACCGGGGTGAACCCCAACGTACAGGCACCAAGATGGGGGGCAACCAGTATGCCCACTCCTGCTCGGCGCCTCTCACCAGGGGCAACTCCAGAGTGGAAGAGTGTCCAACCCCTCTCAAGGAAACTGGTTCCAGAGCCAGAGCCATGCGTTGAGGTGAGTCCGACTATTTCTAGTCGGAACCTCTCAACCTCACACACTAGCTCAGGCTCCTTCCCCACCAGAGAGGTGACATTCCATGTCCCAATGGCCAGCTTCTGTAGCCGAGGATCAGACCGCCAGGGTCCCCGCCCTCGGCCACCACCCATCTCACATTGCACCCGACCCCTTTGGCCCCTCCCACAGGTGGTGAGCCCATGGGAAGGGGGACCCACGTCTCCTCTTCGGGCTGTGCCCGGCCGGGCTCCATGGGTAAAAGCCCGGCCACCAGGCGCTCGCCAGCGTGCCCCACCTCCGGGCCTGGCTCCAGAGTGGGGCCCCGGTGACCCGCGTCCGGGCGAGGGAAAACTTAGTCCATTAATTGTACTCATCATAGGGGTTTTTGGGCTGCACTTTGTCTGATCCCTCACCTAGGACCTGTCTGCCTTGGGTGACCCTTCTAGGGGCATGAAGCCCCTGACAGCATAGCTCCTAGGATCATTGGGACACTCAAACCCCTCCACCACGGTAAGGTGGCAGCCCAGGGAGGGGTATTTTGTGAATGTTGGATCAAATCTTGCTACTTCAATTCCTAAAGTAGACAAAAACGTGAGCTATTTAATCAGTAGCTGTGTCAACAGTATGTTTCTAAGTGGAACTACGGAAGAAGAAATATTGAAAGTAGTTGAAAAATCTGCTGATAAAAGATCTAAAGATTGTGAAGACATTGATATGATGGTTGTGAAGGAGATAATTAATCATGTTACAGTATTAAACCATTTGCATATATTTGTAATTTATCATTTTCAAAAGGTATATTCCCTGATATAATGAAGATAGCCAAGGTAACTCCAATTTTCAAAAATGGTGTAAAATGTTTATTTAATAATTATAGACCCATATCTTTGTTGCCTCAATTTTCTAAAATTCTTGAAAAATTGTTTGTGTCCAGACTGGACAACTTTCTTGATAAAAATGATATCTTAAGTGACAGTCAATATGGTTTTAGATCTAATAATTCAACATCCCTAGCACTTATGGAGTTGATGGAACATATTACAACAGCAGTTGATAATAAACAATATTGTATAAGTTTATTTGTAGATTTAAAAAAGGCTTTTGATACCATTGACCACACTATTTTATTAGAAAAACTGGAACAATACGGTATTAGGGGCCCAGCTTTACAATGGATATCAAGTTATTTGACAGGAAGAAAACAGTTTGTACAAATTGATGATGTCAGATCTCATCTGTGTGATATTTCATGTGGAGTTCCTCAGGGATCGGTTCTTGGACCTAAGTTGTTTATTTTGTACATTAATGATATAATCAAGGTGTCTGAATTCCTAAATTGTGTTATGTTTGCTGATGATACTACCTTCTTTTGCTCGGGTGGAGATCTAAATCAGATGTGTGAACTTATGAAGAGGGAGTTTGCTAAACTACAAACTTGGTTTAAACTAAATAAGTTATCTTTGAATGTTGAAATTTATTGATATTTAGTAAAAAAAAATCTCTGTGGACTTTCCTTTTCAAATTGATGGCGTCGAGATACACAGAGTAAATGAAGTCAGGTTCCTTGGAGTAATTATTGATGATAAACTGTCATGGAAGCAACATATTAACCTTGTAAGAACTAAATTATCAAAGTCCGTGGCAGTATTGTATAGGGTAAGGGACTTCTTGAATGTAAAAGCTCTGAGTTTGCTATACAACACAATTATTGTACCACATTTGATTTACTGTGTTGGTGTTTGGGGTACTGCTTGTAAAACTTTAACCCAGTCAATTTTCATTTTACAAAAAAGAGCTGTAAGAATTGTCTTAAGAAAACACTATTGTCATCCTTCTAGTATTTTGTTTTATCAAATGAAATCGCTTAAGTTCTATGATTTGGTGGATTACTATATTTTACTAATTATGTTCAAGGCTCAGAACAACATACTACCACCACACATTCAAATATATTTTACTAAAAGGATTAGTTGTTACAATTTAAAGGGTATGGACATTTTTGTTAAACCGAAGTATCGAACCAGCTTGAGGGGTAGATCAACTTCTATAAAAGGCATAAGTTTATGGAATAGTTTGGACTGTGATATTAAAAATGAGAAATCATTATTTTTATTTAAGAAAAAGATCAAGAATATTCTGTTAACAAGATATATATAAGTTTGTAAATATCTATTAATTATAATGAGTAATGTGACAAATATGTTCTTTGCTATGCAATTTTATTTTCATTGCTTGATTTTGTTTGTTTAAAAATGATTTGTTAAGAAGGGGCAGATATGATAAGATATTATTCTTCGTCTGCTACCTTTTATTTTATATGTATTTTATTTATTTGAATTTGAAATGATATTTGTGTTTTTAATTATTATGAAATAAATAAACGTTTTAAAAAAAATAATAATTTACCATCGAACATACAAGCGTACAGTATTTTGTTAAAAGGATTAGTTGTTATCATTTAAAGGGAACAGATATTTTTGTAAAGCCGAAGTATAGAACAAGTTTTAAAGCTGCACTGACATCATGTTTTAACTATGCATCATTTTGCACTACATATATATATATTATCATTGAACTAGGTTCGTTTTTGCAAAATAAATTATAAATATATTTAAATTTTATTACAAGTTATGGTAATTTTCTCGCTGGGACACGCCCACAGAAATCCGAGAACTTCCGCATCGTGACGTAAGGAGATGAGCTCCTGAGATAAGGAGCAGTCAGGCACGCAACCATGGCAGAAGCTGCCCAGTAGGTGGCGGTATGCACCTAACAGTTGTTTGCGATCCGCCATAAATCAAATGAAGAAGAAGAAGACGAACCATGGCAGAAGCTGCAGAGTCCGACGAATTTAGCAATTTTAGTGAAGATTTGAGCGATTATATCTCAAGTTTCCTGCACAACTACGAGGGTAAGTAACGTTAGTTTGATTGTTGTGTTGTTGCTACCTGTTAGCGGCTAACGTTAGCCTATTAGCAACGCAATCTTTTTTTTGTGTACTCACGTTATAGAAACAGCGTTTCCACACTTAAACAAAACGGCTCATATTTTGTGATCATTCTACAAACATGCTGCTCTTCTCAGTTTCATGCAAAACTCAGGAGACAGCTGTGAAGCTGTTGTCAGGACTCTGTCAGGTCCATGAAGAAAGCTGAAAACCTCACAGTTTGTGTAGAGTGAAGCTAGGATTGTTCAGAGATGACAGTTTTAAGATTGTTTGTTCAGTAACCCCACGTTATTAATGTGGAGTTAGCTAAGATGGTAATTAATTATTAAATAAAAATGGGATGGAATTGGCTACACTTTAAGAATATGTAAACAGTTGTTTGGTCTTGCTTGTCCCCAGTGGGTTATTTGCTGCATCTTGTTCTTCTTTTATGGTTGTTGTGTTACTTTTAACCCAGTTTTACTTTAATCTAAAGAACACACTCACAGCCCTGCTTCTAGAAGTTACTCTCTGATTTAAAGGGGGTGAACATTTGTGCTCAAAACAGTTGTCAGTTTATTAAAATAAATACAAACCTTAAAATCATGTATAATTTTCTTTCCACTTTACAAATGTGAGCCACTTTGTGGATCTTTAACATAAAATTTCAAAGAAAGATATTTATGATCTTAGTTGTACAGTCAGTGTCAAAATTTGAATTGAATGGGATCATTTGTGTTAAACTCAAATTTGGGGGCAAAAAAGCTTCATATATTGACTTTTACCTCTGCTTGACTTTCTTCACCAGAACTTTCAACCCTGCTGATTATACCTCAGAGGCTGGAACTGGGACCACGCACGCAGAGGTTTGTGACACCATGAACAGCAACATCACAGATGGAACAGGTGAGCTCTGGAGAGGACATACTCCCTGATACTGGATGAAGTTGTGGGGGAACAGATTGCATGACACTGCACCCTCTTGCTTTGTTTAACTTGTCTTCTAGTTTCCTGGAGGAATACGTCGGACTGGGCAGCAGAGCAGAGGAGTGAGTGAGGATGTCAGTGTGAGTCAATCTAGTACAACACGTTATTTATTCAGCTACGTGTTTACATTCTTGGTCTAATTATTTTGACCTCGTGTGTTTTTATGCAGCTCTCAGAAACTAAAGTCTTCACTCCCTCATGTGCACCTGCTGCTGAGAACCATATCACACCTGGGCAAAGGTAATGTTTTCTCCATAGAGACTTGATTTTACTTCATTTTTTATTGATTTTACCTGTTTAACTTGTCATTTTATTGTATTTTAAATTGAGTTTTTAGTTCACTGTGTGTTAGTTTTGTAGCTCTGTTTTTATGCTTTATTTTATCTTGTTTGTAACTGATGTTCAGCACTTTGTTTCAACTGTGGCTGTGTTAAAGCGCTTTATAAATAAAGCTGATGATGATGATAAAGTGAAAGTATACCGACATGTAAATACTGTACACACTAATCTAGGTTCTGCAGGCTCTGTGCTACACATGATTCATATACCTCGCCTCTTTGCTGCAGAAGCCTGGTGTTGGAGGAGGAGAACTACCTTCCTCCACTTCCACACAGAGTCTGGTCTTCACCAACTCCCACCATAACCAGCAGCCGCCCCCGAGCTGCTGCACGAGATTTTGATGGCCGCTACAGTGACACACAAGTTATCCTGGACTGTACAGAACTACGGTGTCAAAACACCTTTGGTCAGGAAATGGAGATATGAAGTTTGACAGAAAAGCTGATGGCACAGTCTTGAAGAAAAACAAAATGCTGCCATTTACTTATATTGACATTGTCGTACATTTGTAAGTAGATATTCTTGATGGAAATATGTTGTACTGTTTTGTTTGGAGGTAAGTGCAGTACCTAAACATTTTATTGACCACTGTATTTTGGTATGTGGATATCTTTTTAATTAATTTTGTTATGTGAGAATGTTAACAAATTGTACCTATGTAAAATAAAAAAAACTTTTTTGAGAGTTCCAACTTTGAAAAACCTTGTTTATTTGATAGAGAGTGTCAAAAATAGGGTAAAGTTAAACATATTAACAATCAAATGCCTTAAATGAAAATTACAGATATATTATTATAATTATTATTGTTGTTGAGATGGAGGACTGGGCTGACGTGCCAGAGGCAAGGAGGGGCCGGAGTGTCTCTGAACCAGCTGGCTCAGGACAAGAGAAGGCTCTGGCTGCAGGCCCAACTCACCTGCAAACACACACGCACAATAATTAGATCTATATCACACACATACATTCAAACAAGACCGCACAGATACTGATGAACTTACGGCTGAACTGTGACGACAGAGAGGTGGTGTTATTCAGAAGCATTCATGTCCCAGCTGGAGGAGGATGGTGGAGGTACAAGTGCTCCCAAACCTTGCAGTCGACCAATGGAGGTGTTGCTTCCTTGGGTGCTAACAGGAGGAGCGGTCTGGGAGTGAAGACTTTAGCTTCTGAGAGCTGCATAAAAACACACGAGGTCAAAATAATTAGACCAATAATGTAAACATGTAGCTGAATAAATAACGTGTTGTACTAGATTGACTCACACTGACATCCTCACTCCACTCCTCTGTTGCCCAGTCCTCCGACGTATTCCTCCAGTAAACTAGAAGACAAGTTAAACATAGCATGAGGGTGCAGTGTCATGCAATCTGTTCCCCCACAACTTCATCCAGTATCAGGGAGTGTGTCCTCTCCAGAGCTCACCTGTTCCATCTGTGCTGTTGCTGTTCATGGTGTCACAAACCTCTGTGTGTGTGGTCCCAGTTCCAGCCTCTGAGGTATAATCAGCAGGGTTGAAAGTCCTGGTGAAGAAAGTCAAGCAGAGGTAAAAGTCAATATATGAAGCTTTTTTGCCCCCAAATTTGAGTTTAACACAAATGATCCCATTCAATTCAAATTTTGACACTGACTGTACAACTAAGATTTACAACTAAGATCATAAATATCTTTCTTTGAAATTTTATGTTAAAGATCCACAAAGTGGCTCACATTTGTAAAGTGGAAAGAAAATTATACATGATTTTAAGGTTTGTATTTATTTTAATAAACTGAAAACTGTTTTGAGCACAAATGTTCACCCCCTTTAAATCAGAGAGTAACTTCTAGAAGCAGGGCTGTGAGTGTGTTCTTTAGATTAAAGTAAAACTGGGTTAAAAGTAACACAACAACCATAAAAGAAGAACAATGCATGCAGCAAATAACCCACTGGGGACAAGCTAAGACCAAACAACTGTTTACATATTCTTAAAGTGTAGCCAATTCCATCCTATTTTTATTTAATAATTACCATCTTAGCTAACTCCACATTAATAACGTGGGGTTACTGAACAAACAATCTTAAAACTGTCATCTCTGAACAATCCTAGCTTCACCGTACACAAACTGTGAGGTTTTCAGCTTTCTTCATGGACCTGACACAGAGCCCTGACAACAGCTTCACAGCTGTCTCCTGAGTTTTGCATGAAACTGAGAAGAGCAGCATGTTTGTAGAATGATCACAAAATATGAGCCGTTTTGTTTAAGTGTGGAAACGCTGTTTCTATAACGTGAGTACACAAAAAAAGGATTGCGTTGCTAATAGGCCAACGTTAGCCGCTAACAGGAGCACAACAACACAACAATCAAACTAACGTTAATACTTACCCTCGTAGTTGTGCAGGAAACTTGAGATATACAATTTAAATCCCTTGTTAGTTTGCTTGTCGGAGCAGGGGACCAGGCATACGATACAAAGAACATCGTAGATACTTATCTTGGGCAGCTATTGTAAACATTTAGACAGCACTGTTTTCACTGAGAACGGGGCTTAGACGGAAACTGGAATGCCGACTTCTTGTCAATGCGGAAGTGATTCACGACGCTTGTGCACAGAGCCTATTATATTGTTTTTGTCCTGTTTAAGAATGTTTAGTTTGTGAGAAAGTATGGTGGGAATTCCCCCATGTGGTAACATTATGGCTACTCCTTGCAAGAGCTTGTTTAGGCCAGAGACTGACCTTATCTCGATGCCCATTGTGTGAAATACAGGTATGTTTTACTAAATCTCTTGTAGCAGATGGTTAACATAAGGCTGAGTTTTATATAAACAGAGTTTTATATAAAGATACATTTAATTTGTTTTTGCATTGTTCTAAAATGCAAGGTTATGTAAACTAAAATATAAAAATGGCATCCAGTAAATAAAATGTCAGCATTTTATTTTATTTTTCAGGGTATTTTAGTTAATTGCTTTACTTTATTTGAAACGGACACTCACTGGTTGTTCCTTTGTTGTAAACAAAATCCACTATACGATCACTGTAGTTTTCAATTATTTTACTGTGGTTACTGTAATTATGGGTAATCCTCAGAGCCATGAGGATCACTGATGAGGAGCTTGTTTATGCCAGAGACTGACCTTATCTCGATGCCCATTGTGTGAAATACAGATGGAGAAATAAAGAGACTACTGATGCCAACTTGAGAAGCTCCTTGTCGTTCATTAACACCGAGAGAAGCCACCAGAACCACATAGGTCACATTGGTGCCGTGACTCGTCGAGAACCACATCGGACCGGGCTGGTGACTTCTGATCCTCACGTCGCTGGAGCTCCACTCTACCACCCTGGTTCTCAACAATAGTCTAAGTAGCGCATCAGAGTGTGTTTATAAATCCTTGTGTAAGGATTTTATTTTTTGAATGCTCTTGGACTTTTGTCAAAATGAGTTCCAGTAATTTTGGACAATCAAACGTGACTCCACTCTGTATTGGTAGAGGTAGGGGGTTCTTTAATACCCCTGTTCCATTTTCATTGGGTGACTCATTTGTGAATGGAGAAGCTGTTACACCCAGTAGTCAGACCTGTCCTAATATGCAACCTCCTCAGTGTTCTAGCACATCCATCCCAGATTCTCATGTTAATAATGCTGGGTTAGTAGATCAGATGAGCACTATAGTCCAACAAATAGGGCAACAGCTGGCTGATAGTGTTATAGCACACCTGAACTCGAGCAACCCAAGTGGAACTGCGATTAAAAAAACTCAAAATGAGAGCCATCAAGTCCCATGCAGCTCACTAGATCTTTCTCAGGTCCAGCTTGTCTCCAGAAGCCAGGTGAAGGAACCACCTATTTTTAAAGGAGAGAGTTCTGATACAGTTACAGTTGATGAATGGGAGGACTCGATGAGAAATTACATCAAAAAGAGTGGTGTGCAGCAAGAACACCAGGCTGAGGATGTGGCTGCCATCAGCAGCAGTTATACAGTTTGGGTTAATTTTATTGTTTTAAATTGGTGTAGATAAGTTAAAGCAACATAAAATATTTTATGTTTATTAAAGAGTGTATAAATGTTACTGGAATGGAACCAATGTTTAATTTGTTGTTTCATTTAGGCACATATTTTTTGTGACACGCTACACCCTGCAGAGGGCAGCATGCTTTTATTTTCTTAGTTGATGAAGAGGTCTGGTGAAGCGTGCACCGAGGCTCGTGTAGCTGGTTATAAGAAGACACTACATGAGGTTTTTGTCTTAACCCTTTCAGGTGAAGCGGCCAATGAGGTACGCAGTTTTGTATTTTTTGTTTTGTGTGGAAATAGACAGTTTATTTTAAGAATTTGTGGAGTTTGTTAGCCACGTGTTTTAAGGTGACGTAATGCCTCCATTTTTGTAAGTCAAGCCATTTGATTGTAAATGTTTTGCTCTGTAATAGTTGTTTATTCTCTATGAGAATGTCTTTCTTTCTGTAAAATATATATTTTGTGTTTGTACAGTTCTCACGGCATGGTTATTAAACGCCAGTAATCAACAAAGAACGCCTTGTGTCCGTTTACTGCCTGGAGGGAGTTACAGTGAGAACTCAGTCTGCTCGACATGAGGTGAGGAGATGAGGAACTGTGCCTTCCAGTCGCTGAGCAGCAAAGAAGATTCATCGCACTCTAGCATCAGACAGATAAGACTGTGCTACACCAGAAACCAAAGCAGCGAGCGCTTTCAAGTTTACATTGATGTTTCAACAAGCGATACATTTAAAACAAGTTAAATGTTAGGAAGTGGATCAACTTTGTAAACTACGTTAAGGAGACACTGCAAGTGTTGAAATTAAGTAATCTGGTGATCTGCACAATTTTTGCCCAAGTTCAAGGTTTGGTCTAAGATTTTTGTAGGTGAAGTCATTTTACACATTCCTGTTATTCAGCTACTAAAGGTGTTGAATAATTAAGTGTTCCGTTTTTGTACGTCGTTGATTCTAGAAACAGTTCACTTTTATGTAATTTAAGTTTATATTCATTCAGACGTTTTCTTAAGGTTTGAAGTGGTGTGAAAGACATTTTCTGTTATCTATTCTTAACCTTTTCATATAAGTTAACCTAAGTTTGTAGCCATTATTATTTCAGCTGCTTGAGGTTAATATTGTTAAGCCATTAGTTCTGTAAAGCTACAGCTAAAAGTTATTTTAGGCCATAAGTAAAAGTTGCATAATGGAGCAAATGACTGACACTGAAACAGAAGAAAAGCCAAGAAGAAGCCAGAGGATTAGAAGGCTTACTGAAAAGGCTCAAGAACTGCATGATAACAAATCAAAAAAACTGCAGGGTCGTTTTACTAATACTTACGATAAATGGAAAGTGACTGCAAAGCAAGCAAAAAAGGTGATAAACGGAACTCCCTCTATTGAGGTTGTGCAGGACTTGATGAGTAAGATAAGTTGTGCAGCTGCAGACGTGAAGCACAGTTATGAAGAACTGCGCAAATGTGTTCCCCCAGGTAGTGAGATCCGTCGCAGAGTAGACACCTGTGATGCTGCATCTGAAATAATCTTGAAAAATGCATCCACTTATCTTCACAAGGATTATGAAGATGATCAGACAGAGGACGTTGTCTGGCCTGAGTATGGTTCTGTGCTGCTATCTTCAGCCTCTAAAGCTACAAGTAAAAGTTCTCAAAGTTTAATCTCTGCTAGCAGTTCAAGCATTAAGTCCCGACAGTCGAGCCTTTCCTCTATTAGGAGACAGGAGGCTGCAGCAGAGCTAGCTGCTACACAGGCTGCTTTAAAGGTCCTACAAGAGATAGAAAGTGAACAGCAAGAACTTGAAAACCTTGAAGAAGAAGAAAGAAAGAGGATTGCATTACAAGAGAAAGAAAATATGGCAAGAAAGAAAGCACTGGGAGAAAAACGCAGACAACTAGAACGTCTACAGACTGTTAAGAAGTTAAGTGCGGCAAAGGCACGGCTGCAAGTTTATGAACAAGAAACAAGCTCAGATGAAGAATTTGGAGAGTTACTTCGTAACCAGGCAGTTGAACGACGTCGATCTTCAGGAGCTAAAAGAAGTTCCTATGAGCATCCACCCCAAGCAGACAGCGCCAGAGTCCTTGCTGAAGCAATAGCAGAGTCTATTAATGTGAGCCGTCTCCCAGTACCTGAACCTTCTGTTTTTACTGGAGACCCATTAAGATACAAGGACTGGAAGATGTCATTTCAAACGCTAATAGGCAGGAAAAACATCCCTGTAAACAAAAGAGTTTATTACCTTCGTAAATACGTTGGTGGAGCTGCAAGAAAGGCCATTGAATGTTATTTCCTGTTAGGAACAGATACAGCTTATGATTCAGCATGGGCTATCCTGGAAGAAAGATTTGGAAGCTCATTTGTGATAGCTAAAGCTTTCAAGGATAAGCTTGCATCATGGCCCAAAATAGGACCCAGAGACAGTGTCGAACTGAGGGATTTTTCAGACTTTCTTAGGGGCTGCCAGGCTGCAATGTCCGAGATTAAAAGTCTAGAAGTATTGAACACCTGTGATGAAAATCAGAAACTTCTCACAAAGCTTCCTGATTGGTTGGTAGCCAGTTGGAACAGAAAAGTGATTGAGATCGAAGAGACTTGTAATGAATTTCCTACATTCAGTCAGTTTGTGGAGTTCATCACAAAAGAAGCAAAAATAGCTTGCAATCCAGTAACTTCTCTTCACGCCTTGAAATCTGGTGATGGTGAAAAAACAAAGACAACAAAGACACGAAATGTTGGTGCAAAGGTGCTTATGAGCAACTCTGAAGAGAATCCGAAACATAAAGGGTGCATTTTCTGTGAAAAACAAAACCATGGCATTCAGAAATGCTGGAAATTCAACGAAAAACCAGTTCAGGAACGTCTCAGATTTGTCCAAACAAATAAATTATGTTTTGGATGTTTGCAACCAGGACACCACTCTAAGAACTGCAAAAGAAGAAGCCTTTGTGAAACATGTAAGGGAAAACATCCAACATGTTTACACGAAGATCGTGAAAGGGCAAATAGAAAAGAGAAAACCAATGATGAGCATGGAGAGAGTGTAAAAACTTCTGAAAATAAAAAATCAAAGGAAAAAGCAGAGCACAACCACAATATTGAACCCTCAAATGAAGCTACATCAAACAGAGTAGTGCAAGGCGTCGACAACATGTACTCTTCTACAGTTGTTCCAGTGTGGTTATCTACATCAAGCAACCCAGGGAATGAAATTCTCGTTTATGCTCTATCGATAACCAAAGCGATACAACATTCATCATGCAAGATAAGGCAGAAGTTCTGGAAACAAAAGAAGAACCTGTGCAGTTAAAACTCTCCACACTTTCATCCAGAAATACAATCATCCCAAGTCAGAGATTTGTTGGACTGCAGGTGAGAGGTTTTTATTCATCAAAGAAGATTTCTCTCCCTGTAGCCTATTCAAGAGAGTTCATTCCTGCTAATTTAAGTCACATTCCGACCCCAAAAACTGCAAGAGCATGGCCACATCTAGAGCATCTTGCAGAGGAGATTGCTCCACTGATCGAGTGTGATGTAGGGCTACTCATCGGTTACAACTGTCCACAGGCTTTGTTACCCCGAGAAGTGGTGCCAGGTAAAGATAACGAACCATTTGCTCAAAAAACAGATCTTGGATGGAG
>JBBPBX010016597.1:32468-47944 GCA_038048925.1 Garcialebias charrua | reverse complement strand
TCTCCATTCGTTTACGTTGTAAAACCGCCGTCCATAAAACAGCTACTTTTCCACAGCTGCTGCCTGTCCAGCTTGGTCCAACAAGTTTTGTTTTGTTTTTTGAATGTCCAGAGGACCAGACTTACCACGAAACGTCGTAACTCGAGACCGTCGTAAGTCAAGGACTACCTGTATGGAAACCAAAGATTGCCATGCTTAAATTTATGATTTGTGTCGAAAAAGTGAGTTTTTAATCTCATGGCCTTGTAATAAAAGGGCATTTTTTTGTTGTGAAATCAGGTTAATTTTGTCATTACCGTAAGAGATCAAAGCTTTTAAACAGGTATACTGTATTTAAGCATGTTGATCTATAACACCCACACCTGCCTCCACCCTTATTTGCCCCACTCTGGACCCCTGAGCAAGGCCCTTAACCCCCCACCATCTGCTCCCTAAACAGGTCTCTTTTGAAAATGAGTTCTCGTGGCT
The DNA here is from genome assembly GCA_038048925.1 of Garcialebias charrua. Lineage (NCBI taxonomy): Eukaryota > Metazoa > Chordata > Actinopteri > Cyprinodontiformes > Rivulidae > Garcialebias > Garcialebias charrua. The sequence goes on along the minus strand of JBBPBX010016597.1, from coordinate 47,476 downwards.
CAATGAGACTACCTGGATAAATAAAGGGTAAATGACAATGAAAAAAATATAGCAGAGCTGATTTTCTTGTGATAACTAATAAACATCTACTGTAGTTTCAAAATCGTTTATCACTTTTATCAGAGACGAGAAGTGTCATGCCAGCAAGCTGAAAGTGTTGCATCAAAAACATTTAGCTCCAGGACAGAAACCTTCTATCTCCAAGAACGCAATATTCTGGATTTTTATTTATTTAAAAATACTTTAAATAAAGCGTGTGGTCACAAGTTGACAAGCCCCAGTTGCGACTTTTCTTTAGTTTTTCATATAAAGCCCCAAACAGTTATGAAAGGTTTCCACTAGAAACCTGTAAAACATATAAAAACATGAAAATGAGTTTTAAAAAATTCAAAGATTTACGATGTTTTTGCCTGTCAGTGAAAAATGCATGGTTTAACTTTCTGGTATAGATCATGAGAGTAGTTCTGATTGATGAATCTGGGTAAAACACAAGAACCACAGTCATCACAAAATAAAGGTCAAGGTTCTTTATTATCATTTGCATCACATGTGGTGGAACAAAATTGTGTACACAGGGTCCCAGTTACCGGTACATTGAACAAAAGTATAAATTGTAAAAGAAAAACAGTAATAAGATCTAAGATATGAACTAAGAATATGCTAAATTAAGAATACGCTAAACACGTAATGGTACAAAAACAATACGACGAACAACAGCAGCACAAACCTGAGTCTGTCTGAGCAGATGAGTATGAATGAATACAGCAGCATGAAATAAACCAGCAGCATGAATAATCAGCAGCATGAATAATCAGCAGCATGAATAACCAGCAGCATGAATAATCAGCAGCACATATCAACAATCAAAAGTGTCATTAAAGTGATTTTCCCCCACAGTGATAATCCTGATTAGATATTCATGAGTCTAACGGCCTCAGGGTAGAAGCTGTTCCTCAGTAGTGGTTCTACACTTAATGCTCCTCAACCTCCTGCCTGAGGGGAGCAGGGCAAAAAGTCTGTGTGCTGGGTGAGTGGGGTCCTTCGTGATGCAGGTGGCTGTCTTCCTTCATAAATTTTGTTTCTTTGAAGCAAATTGTCATAACCCCAAGAAGACAAAAAGTATGTTTATCCAGATAATGAGATAAAACTAGTTTGGTTAGTTTAAGATAACAGAAAAAACTGTACAAATAAAAGTTTAACGAAATAGGTTTAAAAAAGTTTTAAAATTCTACACTTCCACATTTCTGACCTAAATAATAATAATAATAATGAATTTAATTTGTACCGCACTTTTCATTAACAAAATTCTCAAAGTGCTACAAGGTGCAACTAAAATCAGTGATCAAATAAAAATAATAAGTGATAAACTCAAGTAAAATCAATGATAAAATAGCAAAATTCAGTGATAAAATCAACTAAAATCAATGATGATATCAACTAAAATATGTGATAAATGTATTTTTAAGTTCAGATGAAGTGGTATCTCTCCGAGGTTCATGCAGATTTCTGCTTTTTCAGTCAGCGGTTTGGAGGACGGTGCATTGTTGGCATTTTCAGAATGTTGTTTAGCAGTTTTATATCAGGTAAAGCTGTTTTCATTTCTTTTATTCCACCTTGCTGCAGGTCAGCCAGTTCAGATTTGTACATTACATCCCCTTTGCTCTACATACACACACATTACTGTTCTGCACTAATGACCCACAGCGGGCCGTTAGGATTCGTGGTTGTGTTAGATCAGGTCTGCCACCTTATGTTGTTTGGGTTCCTCCTCTCTGTCAGCTGAGGTTAAAAGTCATGGCGAGCACTCTGACAGAGGTGTTGGATGTGATGTGACCTTTGCTGCATCACCCCCTGCTCACTCAGGCACCTGTCCAGGTGTGTGTGTGTTACTTGCATACTGGACAGTGCATATCACTGCACACATTTATAAATAAATAAAAATCAAATGTTCATCATCCACTATGAGGATGTTATGATCAGGTTGCACGTCCTTGAGTTTTGCATCTGCAACTGCAAATACGTTCTCCTTTGCTCTCCGCCTCCTCTCGTCTCACACGCAGTGACTAAACAGATGTTGCCAGCTTTTGTTGTGTTTCAAAAACATTTACTTTTACAGAAAAATGATGGAAAGTGACATTTTCATTGCCATAAAACATAAAAACCTTGTGTGGGCTGAAAACATTTGTAAGAAAAGAAAAGTGGAAAGAAATTATCCTGTTTCAGTTTAGCTTAATGGTGCAGCAATGTCCCAAAATTTAAATATTCATATTATCGTACTTGTTTTCCCCCCACTCTTTCAACAGGTGATAGATGTGGGTGTTGTTTTATTTTTCATTTTGTTGTTCATAGCAAACTTTGCTTGAAAACTTGACATCCTTTCTCTTAGAGCAGGGGCGTTCAAAGTACAGGAGCCATTTGCGGCCCTTGGAGTGATTTTGTGCGGCCCTCGACTGCAATTAAAGAATAGTATAATTTTGACCCACTTCTTTAGATTTAATGGTGATACTTTATAAATATAACTTTTTTTAGGTGTAATAGCAAAATTATGAAAAAAAATCTTCACAAAATGAGCTAAATTACGTACGAAACAAAAATGTTGCTATAATTAATCCCTTTATCCTACAACAAACCTTACCAAAAAGTAGAATTTTGGGTAATAATTCATAAAACTTGGCTAAACTTAAGTGTTTTCAACGAAAATAATTTCAGTTGAGTAAAATTTGACATTTTTATAAGAATATAAAGTGGTGTCATCGACATACAAGTTGACCAACTTTATCAGTGTCCCTTCAAACCTTCTTTGAATCTGTTTTAGCAACTGCCAGCTGTTTTTCAGAACTTTGATGACCCATCTGGGCTGTTCATGGTCCAAATGGGGGATTGAAGTTCCACCCCCTTTTTAATGGGGGCCGAGATGGAGTAGAGGCACCCCAACAGCCACCCACCGCACCACCTGGGGGTGGATGGGCCAAATGCAGAGAGCCAATTTTGCCATTGTATGGGGACATACAATGATGACAACCCATTTATTATTATTATTATTATTATTATTATTATTATTATTATTATTATTATTATTATTATTATTATTATTATTAATAAAGAACAGTTCCTCATTTTAGGCTTTTGCCTATGGAAATAAATGGAAATGAATTTTCAAAGCACAAGAAAACAAATAATAGTCCCAAAAAAACTAATACAGTATATTTATTTTTTAATGGAAAACAAACTAGGTTAATGTTTATGATGCTCATAATGTTCTGGATCTACAATAATTTAAACTAAACTTTTTACCTTTCTCCAAAATATTATTCAAGTTGTTAAAAAACGAGGAGAAAAAAAATCACGCTTTAATTTTTTTTTTCTTCTTAAATTCTGATTTTTCTGGCCTGGTTGTCCTTTCATAGACAATTCTGGCCCACCTATGAAAATGTTTGGACACCCCTGACATTGAGAGATGGGGCGAGGCTCGTTCTCAATGGGTTGCAGGGAACAGCTATGACCTGTAGGCTGGAAAATGAACCCTTCCAAATGTTTGGAATCGTACCGTCCTTGGCAGCTGCCCTAACATTTATGATTTAATCTACTGGAGGATACTTTTGAAATTAATTTGAACCAGTTTCTTAAGAAGCATTTGTTGTCATCAGTGAAGTTTTTAAACTAGGACAGCTCTTGCTCTTATCAAAGGGGTTGGAAATGCCCACAAGAAAGAGAAGACGGTTCCAGATGTTCACTTGACCCGCAACAACTGTAAATATTTTCAGAAAAATTTTGTTGCACTTTGCAACTCTAGCAGAGGATTTGAGAGCCCCAGTCAACGTTGAAAGATGTCTCTCTTTGCTGTTCACTGACCTAGTCACCCATAGTTGCAGCCCAGTGGGACACTATCCTAATGAAAATATAGAATTTTAACTAGATGCTGTAATTTTTATGTACTCAGTAAATGCATTTATTCCAACAAAAGTCCCCTAAAAGATTATATTGTTTAGCTTTGAGCCTCATGTTATTCCTGATGTTGACTATTTCTATTGCAAGCATGTTTAAATTAGGTATTGTGTGTGAATATTGTTTTGTATTATAAGAAATTGTGGCAGTGCTATTGTTTTTATAAGCAGCATTGCCATCGGCCATTAAAAACCCAGAACATTTTTCAGGATTTAGCAGCAAAGGATCAGTCTATTAAAGGGCCAGACTTTGTCTAACATTATCGGCTGTTATCAGTCTGTTTGTGTGACTAACGTTTCTAAACTTAGATGTCCCGTTGCATCTAAAAGTGTTTCAGAACAGAGTTCCTTCTGTCAGCGCAGCTTCCCATCAGGAGTGGATTTAACTGTTCATTCAGGAATAAGCAGATGACACATGGCAAGCTAGATTTGTTGGGTTCATGCAGAATATTTGGGGTGGAAAATGAAACAAAACAGGCACCGCAGTATGCACACACAAACATATGGGTCTTAAACGTTTTGGACGTCATAGAATGGTTGTTCCTATTCTAATGATAGTGTTTTGTTTGTGGAGAAAAAAAATCAAACAAGTCATAGTTTAAGTTTTTTGACTGACTTGTCAGCACAGCATGTGTTTTTTATGTTTTTTTTTAACTGAAGCTGTCAAGTTGTATAAGATGTCTACATATCATCATCATCATCAGACTCGTTTGGTTTTTCAATGATTGATTTGAACTGTTCTTTTTCCAGTGTGTGGTGATTAAACAATTTCAATATTTTTATTTTTTAAGTAAAAATTATAAATACAGGTTCAAATATATACATCACATTCATATTCAGGTTAATTTCCCTCAGTAAGTTGACCCTTTTATAGCCATCAGCATGGCTCTGGTATGGTTCTAACTGGATAATTGACCATGCTCCTTGTTCATATAAATTGACTGGTTTCATGACATGGACCTAGCTATTGGTGAAAGTCCACTAATTGTCTATGAGACTGAGGTCATACTTTTGGAAATGCCACTACAGAAGCCTAACGTTGGTTTATTCAGACCAAAATATGCCCTGGTGTTTTGGCATCATTGTCTCGTTGTTGATATAAGACAAAGTTGAAGAACTTGGAGGTTGATATCTTTCTTCATTATTTAACCCACTCTGTGCAATAGCTTAGTACCACAGTATGATGCTACCGCCACCATGCTTGACAGCTGGTGCAATGTTTGTAAGGTATTTTGTTTGCCAATCTAGAAAGTGTTGCTTTTTGTAGCAGGTTCTTATTTCATGGCCTGGCAGTCCATTGTGGTATAAAACTGGTTTCTCTGAGGACATGGACTCTGCAGGCCTGGTGGTTCTTGGGTATTTCCTGAACATATTAACCAATTTTCCATTATCTGAGGGTCTTCTTCCAGACCTTGCAAAGTTTTGACACATCCAAATCCCTCATACTCACCCAGAGCTGTTTGAATCAAAGATCTTAGAATACGACTTTGTTTGGAAAACCACACAAAAGAGTCCCCCAGCTTGTGCACATCTACAGTTGTTCTTTTTAGATCTTCACTGACTTTTATGTGGCAAAGCTAAACTACCAGCTGCAGTCGATCACGATCATTAACAGGTAAATAATAAGCATTACCATGTCAAGATAAAACACATTGAGAACATCTGTCATCTCTATAAAAAAGAACGTTGGTAAATATATAATTTTGACTTTACAATTTCAATTTCATTCATTTTAACTACATTTATAATGTATTTGTGTCTTCGTTATTTCTATGCTATTTGTAATTGTTTTGTAATCACAATGTGGCTCTAATAGCCTTGACTAAAGAGGCTTGTCAAACTCATTTCCGCTGAGGGCCACATCGGCATAATGGTTGCCCTCAAGGGGTCAAATGTAACTGCAAGACTTAATGTAAGACAGTATAAATGTAGCTAAATTTAACTAAATGTAATATAAAATAATTGCAACTACTCCTTAATCTTAAAAAACTCTTAATTTTTTACTTATTCAACTTACACACACACACACATACACATGTGGGTATATATATATATATATACATACACTATATATACGTATATATAGTGTAAGCACTGCAGCTAAAGGCACATGTTAGAGGTGTTTTAATTTATTCAAGCAATGGCTTCAGCTATATTTGTGTCAAGTAAAAACATATTTTCTGTTAGAAATATGATGACTCTTTTAGGAAGTGCATCCATGGAATTCTAGTGATGTAAAAATATCATCAATTATAGAAAGTCTGAAAAAAAAAATAGTCCCAGAACAATGCTCTCTACCTGTCTGTCAGCCTGACGTTTATTGTTTGGCTACTCTGAATAGTTAAAAAAAACATTCACTTTCAAATCATCTCAGAATAATTGCATGTAATCACATTTTGTCAGTCTGCCGCTGCACCTCCTGTTCCTCCCCTCTGCTGTACAATGCTTTACCCTCTGCTGTGCAAATAATACCGCTGCTCTTTGCATGACAGGCTGTAATCTCGGCACCACCAGTGGCTGCAGTGGGATCAGAGACATTTCAGTTCTTTGAACTCCACTGTTGATGAACTGAGCTGAAGTTTTCTAAAGCCCTGTGACTTAGTAGTCAAGCTTTGACTCCCTCTTTAATGAAACGACAGAATTCAGATGTTTCAGTCTTTTGTTTTTGGCCACAGGCTTCAAGGAGTTTGTTCAGATTTTTTCAAAGATTTTAGTTTTGAATCAAGTTGAAGCTAAAGCCTAAAGCACGTGTCAAACTCAAGGCCCACAGGCCAGATGTGGCCCGCCACATCATTTTATGTGGTCTGCGAGAGCTTAAAAGGTTTGTTTGTCGTATAATAAATAAGTCAAAAGGGCACACTGAAAACAAACTACCAGTACCGGTATGCAGGTAGTCCTCGACTTATGACGGAGTTCCGTTCCTACGTGGCGTCGTAAAGCGAATTTTGACGTAACTCGAAACATACGTCCAAACTGCACCTTATACGTACAGTACTTTATTTTACCAAGCACTTAGCCTATCCTAACACAGTACCCTACATAATTATCAAAAAAACACATTTGAGAGCCATAATGAAGGGAAAAAATAGTTAATTTCCTACTCTGGTATTTCTGGTGAAGCCATTTCCTCCATTTCTCCCTCCCTCTTCCGAATTCTCCATTCGTTTACGTTGTAAAACCGCCGTACATAAAACAGCTACTTTTCCACAGCTGCTGCCTGTTTCTGCCTGTCCAGCTTGGTCCAACAAGTTTTGTTTTGTTTTTTGAATGTCCAGAAGACCAGACTTAGCTTTTTTTAGAGAGTACAGGCAGCTGTAGCCTCCACAGCTAGCAAAACCGGAAACTTTTTTAATGGAGATGCGTGTCGTAACCCCAAGACGTCGTAACTCGAGGCCGTCGTAAGTCGAGGACTACCTGTATTTCCCATAATGCACGCCGATTATGTTGTCCGCGAAGTATCAGCATTTTGACACCAAACACAGTGCCAAGTATGCTAAAGNGCCCCTCTTAACAAAAAAGTTTTAACAAAGTTGATGTCATAACTTGTTATTTTTCCTTATTCACTTGGAAAGTTTGATGATTGATTTATGGAGTAGTGTGGGTTTCATAACCTGGCAAATTAATAGGTTTTATGTTATAACAGAGCAACAAGCAAACATAATTTTCTACCATTGTGCCGATGTGGCCCTCAGTGGAAATGAGTTTAACACCCCTGGCTAAAGCAACGGCTCGTCAAGGCTATTAGAGCCACATTGTGATTACAAAACAATTACAAATAGCATAGAAATAACGAAGACACAAATACATTATAAATGTAGTTAAAATGAATGAAATTGAAATTGTAAAGTCAAAATTATATATTTACCAACGTTCTTTTTTATAGAGATGACAGATGTTCTCAATGTGTTTTATCTTGACATGGTAATGCTTATTATTTACCTGTTAATGATCGTGATTGACTGCAGCTGGTAGTTTAGCTTTGCCACATAAAAGTCAGTGAAGATCTAAAAAGAACAACTGTAGATGTGCACAAGCTGGGGGACTCTTTTGTGTGGTTTTCCAAACAAAGTCGTATTCTAAGATCTTTGATTCAAACAGCTCTGGGTGAGTATGAGGGATTTGGATGTGTCAAAACTTTGCAAGGTCTGGAAGAAGACCCTCAGATAATGGAAAATTGGTTAATATGTTCAGGAAATACCCAAGAACCACCAGGCCTGCAGAGTCCATGTCCTCAGAGAAACCAGTTTTATACCACAATGGACTGCCAGGCCATGAAATAAGAACCTGCTACAAAAAGCAACACTTTCTAGATTGGCAAACAAAATACCTTACAAACATTGCACCAGCTGTCAAGCATGGTGGCGGTAGCATCATACTGTGGTACTAAGCTATTGCACAGAGTGGGTTAAATAATGAAGAAAGATATCAACCTCCAAGTTCTTCAACTTTGTCTTATATCAACAACGAGACAATGATGCCAAAACACCAGGACATATTTTGGTCTGAATAAACCAACGTTAGGCTTCTGTAGTGGCATTTCCAAAAGTATGACCTCAGTCTCATTGACAATTAGTGGACTTTCCCTAATAACTAGGTCCATGTCATGAAACCAGTCAATTTATATGAACAAGGAGCATGGTCAATTATCCAGTTAGAACCATACCAGAGCCATGCTGATGGCTATAAAAGGGTCAACTTACTGAGGGAAATTAACCTGAATATGAATGGGATGTACCGTATTTTCCGGCCTATAAGTCACAGTTTTTTTAAACTAATTTTCATGTCCTGCAACTTATGGGGCGAAGCGACATATTTATGGATTTTTTTCAATATTTTTAGACAATTTTGGCTGAGATATGACAGTTTCCATTCATTCTGACGAAAAAAATGGAGCAGTACCACTTTCGGCCGCTAGGGTCCACGACCGTTCCAAGCTCGTGTCCGACAAAAGCCTCCTCTGGTCGGACTCACTCTGTCGCAGCACGGCCTCCTGCTCTCTGGAGGTCTGAACTGCTGTTACCTTGTTAGCAAAATAGCTCATGAACCACACGACAGATTTTGATGAAACTTACAGAATGTACTCACTGGATGGATATTTACAACGTATTGGTTTTAGCAATTTGAGCAAAAATTCGATTTATAATTTATTTTCGCAGCGCGCGCGACCGATTGGAAGACCGTCAAAGCGATTTGACCATTACGTGAAATTATTAAGGAAAGGTTAAGCTCAGACACATATTTGCTATAATTTTCAGCAAACAAATAATTGTTTTTACCGTGTTAATCTTGTTAAAGTCCTTCCGTGCACGCTCCTGTGGCCGCCATTTGCAGCAGGGCAAAACACGGCCCACATTTCGGGTTGTCTGCGGTGACGCGTAACATACGCGACGCGTCAGCGGTGACGCATAATAGATGCAACTTATGGGGCGAAGCAACATATTTATGGATTTTTCCAATTTATTGGACTAAAGCGACTTATGCGGAGCGACTTAAAGGCCGGAAAATATGGTATGTATATATTTAAGCCTGTATATATAATTTTTACATAAAAAATAAAATTATTGAAACTGTGTAATCACCACACGCTGGGAAAAGAACAGTTCAAATCAATCACTGAAAAACCAAATGAGTCTATTTACACTGATGATGATGATATGTAGACATCTTTTACAACTTGACATCTTCAGTTCAAAAAACATAAAAAACACATGCTTTGCTGACAGTCAGTCAAAAAACTTAAACTATGACTTGTTTGATTTTTTTTCTCCACAAACAAAACACTATCATTAGAATAGGAACAACCATTCTATGACGTCCAAAACGTTTAAGACCCATATGTTTGTGTGTGCATACTGCGGTGCCTGTTTTGTTTCATTTTCCACCCCAAATATTCTGCATGAACCCAACAAATCTAGCTTGCCATGTGTCATCTGCTTATTCCTGAATGAACAGTTAAATCCACTCCTGATGGGAAGCTGCGCTGACAGAAGGAACTCTGTTCTGAAACACTTTTAGATGCAACGGGACATCTAAGTTTAGAAACGTTAGTCACACAAACAGACTGATAACAGCCGATAATGTTAGACAAAGTCTGGCCCTTTAATAGACTGATCCTTTGCTGCTAAATCCTGAAAAATGTTCTGGGTTTTTAATGGCCGATGGCAATGCTGCTTATAAAAACAATAGCACTGCCACAATTTCTTATAATACAAAACAATATTCACACACAATACCTAATTTAAACATGCTTGCAATAGAAATAGTCAACATCAGGAATAACATGAGGCTCAAAGCTAAACAATATAATCTTTTAGGGGACTTTTGTTGGAATAAATGCATTTACTGAGTACATAAAAATTACAGCATCTAGTTAAAATTCTATATTTTCATTAGGATAGTGTCCCACTGGGCTGCAACTATGGGTGACTAGGTCAGTGAACAGCAAAGAGAGACATCTTTCAACGTTGACTGGGGCTCTCAAATCCTCTGCTAGAGTTGCAAAGTGCAACAAAATTTTTCTGAAAATATTTACAGTTGTTGCGGGTCAAGTGAACATCTGGAACCGTCTTCTCTTTCTTGTGGGCATTTCCAACCCCTTTGATAAGAGCAAGAGCTGCATTTTTACAGCTGTCCTCTGACAGAAATGATGAGGTTTAAAAACCTCACTGATGACAACAAATGCTTCTTAAGAAACTGGTTCAAATTCATTTCAAAAGTACACTCCAGTAGATTAAATCATAAATGTTAGGGCAGCTGCCAAGGACGGTACGATTCCAAACATTTGGAAGGGTTCATTTTCCAGCCTACAGGTCATAGCTGTTCCCTGCAACCCATTGAGAACGAGCCTCGCCCCATCTCTCAATGCCAGGGGTGTCCAAACATTTTCATAGGTGGGCCAGAATTGTCTATGAAAGGTCAACCAGGCCAGAAAAATCCGAATTTAAGAAGAAAAAATGATTTTTTTTCTCCAAATTTTTTAACAACTTGAATAATATTTTGGAGAAAGGTAAAAAGTTTAGTTTAAATTATTGTAGATCCAGAACATTATGAGCATCATAAACATTAACCTAGTTTGTTTTCCATTAAAAAATAAAAATACTTATAATTATTAATTTAAGTTTGATTAATGCAAAAAGATGTATATCGTTATGTTGGAAAAACTTGAATAGACCTACTGCAAATCAATGGTTACAACAAATGTTATCAGCTCTTCCTTTAGAAAGGATAACGTATCTGTTAAAGGGCAAGCAAGAACTGTTTGAGTGTGTTTGGAACCCCTTCATTATGTATGTAAAAAGTTTGGACACTTTAAATGAAAATGCAAACAATTGAAGAACGTGCTGATCGCAGTTTCCAAAGACAATAATACGAGAAGACATCTATAGTTGAACTTATTATAAAAAAAAGAAATGAACTATGTAAAAAGAAATATGAGACACCTTGTTTTTGATTGTTTTTTTATTTTAATTTTTTAATTATTTGGGTGGGGGTATTTTATTTAGTCTGTTTATTGTATGAATGTTGTGGTTATCTTGTAAAAACTCAAATAAATATATTTTGGAAAAAAAAAAATAAATACTGTATTAGTTTTTTTGGGACTATTATTTGTTTTCTTGTGCTTAGAAAATTAATTTCCATAGGCAAAAGCCTAAAACGAGGAACTGTTCTTTATTAATAATAATAATAATAATAATGTGTTGTCATCATATGTTCCCATACAATGGCAAAATTGGCTCTCTGCATTTGGCCCATCTACCCCCAGGTGGTGCGGTGGGTGGCTGTTGGGGTGCCTCTACTCCATCTCGGCCCCCATTAAAAAGGGGTGGAACTTCAATCCCCCATTTGGACAATGGACAGCCAAGATGGGTCATCAAAGTTCTGAAAAACAGCTGGCAGTTGCTAAAACTGATTCAAAGAAGGTTTGAAGGGACACTGATAAAGTTGATCAACTTGTATGTCGATGACACCACTTTATATTCTTATAAAAATGTCAAATTTTACTCAACTGAAATTATTTTCGTTGAAAACACTTATGTTTGGCCACGTTTTATGAATTATTATCCAAAATTCTACTTTTTGGTAGGTCAATGAAGGTTTGTTGTAGGATAAAGGGATTATTATAGCAACATTTTTGTTTTGTACGTAATTTAGCTCATTTTGTGAAGATTTTTTTTCATAATTTTGCTATTACACCTAAAAAAAGTTATATTTATAAAGTATCACCATTAAATCTAAAGAAGTGGGTCAAAATTATACTATTCTTTAATTGCAGCTGAGGGCCGCACAAAATCACTCCAAGGGCCGCAAATGGCCCCTGTACTTTGGACGCCCCTGCTCTAAGAGAAAAGATGTCAAGTTTTCAAGCAAAGTTTGCTATGAACAACAAAATGAAAAATAAAACAACACCCACATCTATCACCTGTTGAAAGAGTGGGGGGAAAACAAGTACGATAATATGAATATTTAAATTTTGGGACATTGCTGCACCATTAAGCTAAACTGAAACAGGATAATTTCTTTCCACTTTTCTTTTCTTACAAATGTTTTCAGCCCACACAAGGTTTTTATGTTTTATGGCAATGAAAATGTCACTTTCCATCATTTTTCTGTAAAAGTAAATGTTTTTGAAACACAACAAAAGCTGGCAACATCTGTTTAGTCACTGCGTGTGAGACGAGAGGAGGCGGAGAGCAAAGGAGAACGTATTTGCAGTTGCAGATGCAAAACTCAAGGACGTGCAACCTGATCATAACATCCTCATAGTGGATGATGAACATTTGATTTTTATTTATTTATAAATGTGTGCAGTGATATGCACTGTCCAGTATGCAAGTAACACACACACACCTGGACAGGTGCCTGAGTGAGCAGGGGGTGATGCAGCAAAGGTCACATCACATCCAACACCTCTGTCAGAGTGCTCGCCATGACTTTTAACCTCAGCTGACAGAGAGGAGGAACCCAAACAACATAAGGTGGCAGACCTGATCTAACACAACCACGAATCCTAACGGCCCGCTGTGGGTCATTAGTGCAGAACAGTAATGTGTGTGTATGTAGAGCAAAGGGGATGTAATGTACAAATCTGAACTGGCTGACCTGCAGCAAGGTGGAATAAAAGAAATGAAAACAGCTTTACCTGATATAAAACTGCTAAACAACATTCTGAAAATGCCAACAATGCACCGTCCTCCAAACCGCTGACTGAAAAAGCAGAAATCTGCATGAACCTCGGAGAGATACCACTTCATCTGAACTTAAAAATACATTTATCACAGATTTTAGTTGATATCATCATTGATTTTTGTTGATTTTATCACTGAATTTTGTTATTTTATCATTGATTTTACTTGAGTTTATTACTTTTTGTATTTATTTGATCATTGATTTTAGTTGCACCTTGTAGCACTTTGAGAATTTTGTTAATGAAAAGTGCGGTACAGATTAAATTCATTATTATTATTATTATTATTTAGGTCAGAAATGTGGAAGTGTAGAATTTTAAAACTTTTTTAAACCTATTTCGTTAAACTTTTATTTGTACAGTTTTTTCTGTTATCTTAAACTAACCAAACTAGTTTTATCTCATTATCTGGATAAACATACTTTTTGTCTTCTTGGGGTTATGACAATTTGCTTCAAAGAAACAAAATTTATGAAGGAAGACAGCCACCTGCATCACGAAGGACCCCACTCACCCAGCACACAGACTTTTTGCCCTGCTCCCCTCAGGCAGGAGGTTGAGGAGCATTAAGTGTAGAACCACTACTGAGGAACAGCTTCTACCCTGAGGCCGTTAGACTCATGAATATCTAATCAGGATTATCACTGTGGGGGAAAAAAAAAAGACTTTAATGACACTTTTGATTGTTGATATGTGCTGCTGATTATTCATGCTGCTGGTTTATTTCATGCTGCTGTGTTCATTCATCTGCTCAGACAGACTCAGGTTTGTGCTGCTGTTGTTCATCGTATTGTTTTTGTACCGTGTTTAGCGTATTCTTAATTTAGCATATTCTTAGTTCATATCTTAGATCTTATTACTGTTTTTCTTTTACAATTTATACTTTTGTTCAATGTACCGGTAACTGGGACCCTGTGTACACAATTTTGTTCCACCACATGTGATGCAAATGATAATAAAGAACCTTGACCTTTATTTTGTGATGACTGTGGTTCTTGTGTTTTACCCAGATTCATCAATCAGAACTACTCTCATGATCTATACCAGAAAGTTAAACCATGCATTTTTCACTGACAGGCAAAAACATCGTAAATCTTTGAATTTTTTAAAACTCATTTTCATGTTTTTATATGTTTTACAGGTTTCTAGTGGAAACCTTTCATAACTGTTTGGGGCTTTATATGAAAAACTAAAGAAAAGTCGCAACTGGGGCTTGTCAACTTGTGACCACACGCTTTATTTAAAGTATTTTTAAATAAATAAAAATCCAGAATATTGCGTTCTTGGAGATAGAAGGTTTCTGTCCTGGAGCTAAATGTTTTTGATGCAACACTTTCAGCTTGCTGGCATGACACTTCTCGTCTCTGATAAAAGTGATAAACATCTACTGTAGTTTCAAAATCGTTTATTAGTTATCACAAGAAAATCAGCTCTGCTATATTTTTTTCATTTTCATTTACCCTTTATTTATCCAGGTAGTCTGATTGAGCCACGAGAACTCATTTTCAAGAGAGACCTGTTTGGGGAGCAGATGGTGGGGGTTTAAGGGCCTTGCTCAGGGCCAGAGTGGGGCAAATAAGGGTGGAGGCAGGTGTGGGTGTTATAGATCAACATGCTTAAATACAGTATACCTGTTTAAAAGCTTTGATCTCTTACGGTAATGACAAAATTAACCTGATTTCACAACAAAAAAATGCCCTTTTATTACAAGGCCATGAGATTAAAAACTCACTTTTTCGATACAAATCATAAATTTAAGCATGGAAATCTTTGGTTTCCATATACAGGTAGTCCTTGACTTACAACGGTCTCAAGTTACGACATTTCGTGGTTACGACATGCATCTCCATAAAAAAATGAATATATACAGTGTATATATA
>JBBPBX010016597.1:14125-28032 GCA_038048925.1 Garcialebias charrua | reverse complement strand
TATATATATTATTTTATTATTTATTTTTAATAAAAAATGCAAGTCAACCTTTAAGTAAATAATTTATTTAAGGGTTGACATTTCAGCTGGCTAGTTATGACCTCACCCAGCACAGTTGTTTCCAAAACACTCAGTGGGAGGTGTATTGCATCCTGTGCTCCCATCTTTAAAAAAAAAAAAAGCAACTTAAAGCACAATCTAGTGACATGTTTAAGTTATACAAAACATTACTGCTGCTTCAGATGCATTTCCATCCTGCCTAAAAATATCTTGAGCCAACAGTTTGGATGTGACCGTGGCAAACAGTTGGTGACAGAAGTTCTGGCTCACGAGCCATGCTGTTTCGTCAGCATGTGGCAAACCGACCCAGGCGGCAAGTGTTTCGTGGAAAGAGCTGAGCCCATCCCCCGTTTCCATCCTCTCTTTCCCATCTGTTTCTGTAAGGTTTCAGTCATGACTTGATTAAAAAGCTTCATTGATTTGGTGCTGAAACAGTTCAGCACCATGGACAGAGTCATACAGAGGCCAAAGGCTCTGTCCATTGTGCCGATGGACAGAGTCCTGCTGGACTTAAAAGACTCTGTCCATGGTGCTGAAACAGTTCAGCACCACGGACAGAGTCATGTGGAGACTAAAAGACTCTGTCCATGGTGGACAGAGTCTTTTTTAGTCCTGCATGAATCTGTCCATGGTGCTGAAAACAGTTCAGAACCATGGACAGAGTACTGTAGTCTCTACATGACTCTGTCCATGGTGCTGAACTGTTTCAGCACCAAATCAATAAGAGGCTTTAATCAAGTCATGACTATGCCATGCAAAGACTGAATGCTCTGTCCATGGTGCTGAACTGTTTTCAGCACCATGGACAGAGTCATGCAGGACTAGATGCTCTGTCCATGTTATTGAAACAGTTCAGCACCATGGACAGAGTCATGCAGGGACTAAAGGCTCTGTCCATGGACAAAGTCATGCGGAGACTAAAGGCTCTGTCCATAGTGCTGAAACACACAAAGACATCATCCATCCATCCATCCATCCATCCATCCATCCATCTATCTATCTATCTATCTATCTATCTATCTATCTATCTATCTAGGTCTGAAATATGTGAAAAGCAGGATTTTGTCTGTTTACCTTCAGATACAGGAGGGGTTTCTCTGGGTCACATCTAGGGCAGCGGTCGCTCCTTGAAATGGTCCCTCTGGTATCAGTCACTTAAAGCTCAATTATAAATAAAAAAGCTTTAAAATATGTATACATTAGAGAGAAAAACGTCAGAAAAGTAAAGAACTAAGTGCTGAAGTGTCTCTGGGCGCAAAATGAACAAACCCCTCAGGGCCTGATCCTCTTTAGTTGTCAATTGAGAAACATAAAAGGCAAAATGTCCACCTTGTTGTTCCGTTCCTCGTCCGCTGCTGATATTCGCACGTGGAACAAGCTTTAGAAATAAAACAGGAAAGCCATCGGAAACGATACTCCGAACGTGGCTCCGACAGACCAACGTGAAAGAAGGCAGCACAGGTCCGTGGAGTCAACACTGAAGAAGTGGCGCTGTCCGCAAAGAAATCACAGCCTCCCACGCAAACATCCTGCTGCTCAGCGGCGCCTCGGCAACATGTGTGCTGGAGAGGGGCGGGTGGGGGGAGATCTTTCTTTCCCCCCCACCACAAACGACCACTTTCCACCACCGTCCTGTGAGGTGTTCCTGCTGCTCCAGATTCTGCCTCTTCCTCCTCGTTGCCTTTCTCGTGCCTCTATCCGAGCATCATCACCTCCTCGCGCGCATCTCGCTGCGTGTGAGCTGTCGAAAAGCAGGCAGAGCGGTCGTGAAGAGCGAAGCCTCCACTTTTAGATCGACGAATCGCCGATTCTTGCAGAATGACGTCGTTTGGAGACAAACGTTCTAATGAATAAAGAGAGGAGAGATGCGCTTTAAATCTAGTGGGGAAAAAAAGGAACATGGAGCATCAGGACACTCAAGATTTAAATGCGTTTGTTTAGTCAAACATTCACATTACTAGAGAGCTTTAAAGCCATTCAGACTCCTCATACTGTTAATAAAAATATATATTCTTCTTTCGGCTGCTCCCTTCCTCAGGGGTCGCCACAGTGAACTAACTCACACGAAGACTTGGCCTTTATTTTTTGGCTGGATGCAACCACAGACCACCAAGCTACCACAGCCCTCTGTGTGGAGCAGAGAGCTTGGTGCCCAGGGCAGCAGGGAGTTAAAGGCCTCGTTCAAGGGGCAAATGAGGGTGGAAGCAGGTGCTTTACCTTTCTCATACACATTTATGTCATCAGTCTGTGGGATCGAACCAGCGACCTTCCGATCACAAGTTGACCCTCTTCACCACCACTCCCTGTTAATAATAATATATGACTGGAGCACAATGAGAACAAGGCCTTATTAAATCAAAAAGGTGTTCAATTCAAGATCAACTGGACTTTATTTGTAACAGGCCTTATTAATTTATCATATATGTTCAGATATTTTGAAGAAAAATAATTAACTTTATTTTATAAAGAATTAATTAATTGGCCTCAGTCTGGAGAAGTAGTCCAACTCAGGCCAGACTGACAAGCTAATGCAGGAATCTGCAACGTTTTTGATAAAACGAGTAGTTTCTGTTGCTTTGCTCCCCAAATAAAAAGTGTCTGGACCCACAAAACCTGCTACAACTGTGATTGTCAAATAGTGGCCATTGGGCCACTTTAAGGTTGTTGGAGTGGGTATCTTTTCCAAAAAAAAAATGTAAATGATTTCAGCATTTACTGATATTTTTACATTTTACAACAAAATAAAACACCATATTCATGTGAATAACCAAAAAATATATAATTTACATCAATTTTGATAAGAATTAAAACACTGAAGTCTGCAGGCCTGTGTAAGTTATTTAAGTTGTGGGAAAATGAATTCAGTACTGTATCACACTTTGAAGTAATCAAACATATATTTAAAGGGATTGTGACATGATTTTTTTACTATTCATAAAATTGCTCAAAATATATATATTTTATCATTTAAATATGTTTGTTTTTGCAAACAAAATGATAAATCACTTTAATTTTGCTTTAAAAGTGATTTTGAACTTCAAGCCGTGTTTAATCATGGGAAATCCGATTACACTCGAACGCACCATATGTGATGTCACACTGGGCAGAGGGCTGTGGTGTCTTTAATAGCGGACAATTTAAAACTGGACGAATTTAGCAATCTATGTGAAGATTTGAGCTATTTGTCTTCATTTTGGGAAGCAGAAAATTGTTTGGGTGATGGAACAAGAAACAACAGGATCTAATTTAGGTCTGATGCTGTATCAGACTTCCTTCATGTCGAGCTGCTCATACCTGCGCACTGTGACAAGCCCAGAGCTCTGCCCGGTGTGACATCACAGATGGTGCGTTCGCGTGTAATGGGATTTCCCATGATTAAACACGGCTTGAAGTTCAAAATCACTTTTAAAGCAAAATTAAAGTGATTTATCATTTTGTTTGCAAAAACAAACATATTTAAATGATAAAATATATATATTTTGAGCAATTTTATGAATAGTAAAAAAATCATGTCACAATCCCTTTAAAGTGCGTTGAAAGAATTGGATTTGTAATGGTAACTTGTGAGTTTTTAAAGACTAAAACTATTTACTTTGACTTTTGTTATGCTTTATTTGTATAATTCTTATTGTTTTCAAACATACTCACCATTTTTTCTTTAAAGGAACGTGTCCAAAGAAATTCTGGTGGTTTTAAAACATCTCCAGTCTCTAAAAATGTATGTGAGCTGGGGACGTGAGGAAGCTGCAAGTCATTGCAGTTTTGGGGTAAATCTTGATGCACTGGTGTGATTTGTGCATGTAAACATAAAACCAGATTTGTATATTAATTAAACAATAGCAGGTTTGTTTCTTTGCACATCCTCCACAATATGAAAAATGATGGGTGAATGAAAAGTTGACTGCTGTTGTGCAGGGCAGTTTTTTCTGTAGCAACACCTAGAGTTCAGGAGGAGAACTGCAGCTGCACCAGAGTAAACAACAACAAACTCTTCAAATGTGCTTAATGTTAATCAACTCATTTTCCAAGAAAACAGGGCTTTACCTATTTTCTATTATTTTTAATGTAGAGATTAAATTGTGCAGCTTACTGCTGAGTTAATAAAATAATGTTTTATGAAAGTCATTGGCAATTTTAAAATAAGACCTGTTTATTAGTTAGGAAATAATTAGACTCCATAACTAAATTAGAACCAGTCCTTTGCTTTGCTGTCTTATAGAGCATTGAATGTAAATGTGTTAAATCAAAATGCAATGAAAGGCTGGATCATATCACATCATATGCTGCCAATATATTTTTAATGAATTGGGTTATTAGGATATGTATCATCAGCCACAGTCCAAGTGGCTCAGGTTGCAGTGCAAGGACCACATCTTTCTGAAAGAGCTATCTACAACAGTAAGATATTAATTGTTCTTAACCTGGAGAAGGTCCTATAACTTTATGAAGGTTCATGTTCTTGAAATTGATCACCTTACTTAAATGCTTAAAAACGCAACTTTTTAAAAGTATATTTTTCCTCAATGATCTTGCCTTTTTAAATAGCTATCTCAACCTGAATTAAAAACATATAATTTAAATGACTTTTTACATTTTTTTAATGGCTTTAAGGGCCTTTAGACTAAAAACAATACTCCACATTAATGTTTTTCCCCTCATGATTGTCAACAAAATATTTATTCATGAAAATTATGGAGGAAAACAAAAAAGATATGTTATCCAACTAGCACACCCAAAAAGATTATTTGACAAAAAAAAAAAAAAAAAAAGGTTTTGGGAGGACCCTCCATCTTGCAGGACCCTCCAGATCCAGTAGCTGACAATGAGGTGTTGTTATTCTTGATTTTAACCCTTTTTAATTTTGATTGTTATTGTAAGTTATATATTTTTCTGAACACTAAACATTAGTTTCTGCTCCACTTTTCTTTTCTTTCACTGATGTGGATATACTGTACCACCAGCTGCTGGAGCATGATGCATCCGACACAGACGTCCTGGTTTCAGTCAAGTCAACAGGAGTCAGCTGTTCTGAGCTGTGGAGTGTTGTTGTTTCAGTTATTATTATTTTGTACCAAATCTTTACTTATGCAACATGCAAGTGTGTTTTTGGTATTTGCATCCACACTAAAACATTTTCATTTGAAGGGATGAGAGGCGAGACTCGACAGAAATGTCCAGCTGGGAAAGACGTTAAAGTCCATCCTGGTAAATTTTTACTGAGGTTCTCAAGTATAAAAAGTAAAACATCACCAAGTGAGATAATTTAAAAATACATAATTTTCCAGATCCGGACTGTAAGTCTGACACATTGTCCAGTTTTAAGAGTGGGCTTAAGACTTTATTTTTTGATAAATCCTATAGTTAGGGTTGTATTGTTATACTACTAGAGGACAAATTGACCTCATTTCCTTAATGAATTGTTAAAATTGAATAGTTTTCATTAGATACTATTTATATCTTAACATGTGATTCTTGACCTGCCATTGTGTATCTGTTCTTACCAAACCCAGCCGGTTGAAGCAGATGACCGCTTGTCCTGTGATTGGTTCTGCTAAAGGTTTCTTCCTCATGAGAGAGTTTTTCCTTTACACTGTCGCCTTCATGCTTGCTCAAGATGATAGTTATGTGATGGAGTTAAACTCAAAGCAGTCTGCTTAGATAAATAATGTTAAATGATTATTTTAAAATATGAATGTTTCTGTTCAGTGCCCTGAGATGACTTTGGTTGTGACTTGGTGTTTTATAAACAAACTGAACTCAATTGAAATAATTAAAAAAAAGCATAGATACTGTATATACTGTATATAAAAAAATGTTAAAAAGAACATTATTTTATCTAATAATTATGGGATCAGAAAATGATTTTATAATGGATTTTCTTTGAAGTTGAAGGAACACTGGAGCAAAAAAATTCTGACATCTGTCCATCCATCATCTTTACCCGCTTCTTTTTTTTAAAATCTCGTTCCTTTTATAGATGGCCTTCCTTCTCACCTTACAGCCATCCTCTTCACACCATTATGAATTTTTTTTTATAGGACAGAAAGAAAGGAAAGACGGAAAGTAAGATTACAAAATATAATAAATATACACATGAGCACAAAGCAAATACTGTACACCCGACCTCTGTCTGTAAACCTGCAAAGAACATGACAGAACGCAGCAACAAAATACATATGTATAAAAGACTTAGAATATTCATGGCTTTGCAGTAGATTTCTATAAATTTATATACCTATACATACAGATATATACACATATAAATGCATATGCAGTCACATGCACATCTACATATCTACATATGATACCCACATATACATCCCTGCATCTATTAGTGTGTGGTTGTGAGCATGCATAAGTGTATAAGGCTTCTCTAATAGAACATTCAATAGTGACCGCAAAGTATCAGAGACCCGACCCCCAAGACCCGAGGCAGACAAAGGGGGGACCAGAGCCCAGGACCCCAAGAGGTTACCCCGAGCACGAAGCCCCCAGGGCCACCCAAACAGGACGAACCACTCGCCCACCCCCCAGATCCGACCATAGGGGAGAACCGGAAGAGCCCAACCAGCGACCACACACACTGACCCCCCGCGGCTAACAGCGACATACTCACAGGTCCCCACCGGAACTCGCTGCACCGACGTAGCCCCAGGCACCAAGGCCCGGGAACCGAGGACGCACACCCCCCAATCCCAGGAGGTAGACCCATTCATTCTGAGGCGGAGAGGAGCCGACATCCAAGATCCGGCCCAACCAGCGCCGAGCCAACAGGACATTGACCCGCTTCTTCCTCTCTGGATTGCTGTTGCCTGTATACGGTGGTCACTGTGCGAGAGGTGGGGGACAACCTGGACATGTCTCCAGTCCATCACAGGGACACAGAGACAAACAACCACTCACTCTCTCACTCACATAGGGACAATTTAGAGTTACCAATCAGCCTAACGTGCATGTTTTTGGTCCGTGGGAGAAAATCCAGAGAAAACCCATGCATGCACGGAGAGAACATACAAACTCCACTCAGAAAGGAACTTGGCTGGGATTCAATCCTGCAACCTTTTCACTGAGAGGCATCCGCTCTCCTAACTGCACCACCGTGCTGCCACAATCCAGACAGAATCAAAAGAAATCAGAAGGATTTTCAGGCTTTTACCAGGAACAACGATGTCTACTGACATCACCAAAACGATCTAAATAAATAAAAACAGCGACAACATTAAACTGGATTATTTTTCTCCATGAGGTTTTTCCGAGGATTAATATTTCCATTGAATTCCACTTTGAAATGTTTGAACTTTTGCTTTAAGGATCAATCACCAAAGCTGTACGCTTTGGAAAGTCAAACCCATGCTCATAATTTAATAAAAAAACATTAAACTTGTCGTCTGTACAAGGTTTAGCCAAATAATTAGAACAGTGACTCTTTCGTCTGGAACAAGACCTTCATCGAGCTCCATTAGGATGATGGACACAACTGTCCTATAGAGACATGTTCAGACATTCAGCAGGACGAATTATAAGAGTGGATGTCAAAGACTCGCTCCTTCATCTTCTCACTACAAATTGTTTCACTTCTTCTTCTCCACCTCTCTCTCTTGTAAATCTTTACTCGTCTTTTCCTCTAATTATCCAAGCCGGCCTCCATCTGCTCGACTCTCGCGCTCTGATCAGACGAGGGGCAGTTTGCAGCAACGCTAAGGGCAGCTAGCTGTGTGAGTTTTTTATTTTTTTTTATTGCATCCATTATTTAAACTCACAGAAGTGGATATTAATGCACTTTGTGAGTCTGCGGTGTTGAAATATTTATATTAGCCGAGAATGAGAAGGTTGGGTCAGTCGTGAAAAGTGAATACTGCTTTAATGCTTTTAAAAAATATATATGC
This sequence comes from Garcialebias charrua, assembly GCA_038048925.1. Lineage (NCBI taxonomy): Eukaryota > Metazoa > Chordata > Actinopteri > Cyprinodontiformes > Rivulidae > Garcialebias > Garcialebias charrua. Next base: position 20,086 of record JBBPBX010016597.1, on the reverse strand, counting down.
TTTTATGCTCCCTTTCTCTTTCTGTGTGTACCACACAGGGTCAACACAGTTGGAGAGGTCGGTCCACTCGTACCTTCACAGAAAAAACAAACAAACACATAATTAAATGATAAAACTGGAAAATAATTTTATTTTAATTTAATTATTTTAATTTATTCTTTTCAAATTTAAAACACAGACAATTAAAAAACAACATAAAATGAAAGGAAGCAGAAGAAGAAAAAATTATTATCATATCTGCTCCTTCATAATCAAAATCAATTCAAACTATCAATTTTAACAATAATCATCTATACATAATACAGCAAAATACATAACTCATCAAAATTTACCATTTAGAATTCATTTGATATTAATTAACTTATATGTATCTTTTCAACAAAATAGTTTTAATCTTTTTCTTAAATATAAACATTGACTTCACTTTTTTACATCGTTTTCCAAATTATTCCACAGACCTATTCCCTGTGTTGTAGTAGACCGACCCTTTAAACTGGTTCTATACTTTGGTTTTACAAATATATCTATTCCCTTTAGATTATAACAACTTTTCCTTTTCACAAAATACGCTTGAATGTTCAATGGTAGTAAGTAATTCTGAGCTTTATACATGAGTAGAAGAATATTATAGTCTACCAAATCATAAAACTTAAGTAATTTCAATTGCTAAAACAAAATACAGTACTAGAAGGATGACAATAATGCTTTCTTGTTATAATTCTTACAGCTCTTTTTTGCAAAATAAAAATAGGCTTTGTTATGGTTTTACATGCTGTACCCCAAACATTAACACAATAAGTTAAATGCGGGACTATAATTGTATTATACAGAAAATACAAAACATTATTATTCAATAAGTCCCGTCTATACAATACTGCATTGGACTTAGATATTTTAGTTTTTACAACATTTACATGCTGTTTCCATGACAGTTTATCATCAACAATTACAGCCAGAAACTTTACCTCATTCACTCTACACATCTTAACACCATCAATTTTGAAAGGAAAATCCAAAGTTATCTTTTTTTAACTAAATATCATAAAATTTGTTTTTATCAACATTCAATGATAACTTATTTAATTTAAACCAATTTTGTATTTTAAAAATCTCCCTCTTTATCAACTCAAACATCTGTTCCAAGTCTTTACCCAAACAGAAGAAGGTGGTATCATCAGCAAATAAAACACATTTGAGGATATCAGACACTTATGTTAAATCATTTACATATAAAATAAACAACTTAGGTCCAAGTACAGAACCTTGTGGTACTCCACATGAAGTTATGCATGGATTAGATCTTACATCATCCATCCGTATAAACCGTTTTCTGTCCCTCAAATAATGTCATTGAGATTGGTTTTTTAAGAATTTTAACAAATTGGGAATAGTTCCTGCACAGATGGAGCTTTCTTCCCCTAAACCTGTCTGTCCTCCTTCCCCCATCCATCCCCCACCCTCTCGTTCTCCACATCACAGCTGACTTTAAAGCATCTTGGCTCTTGTGTGTGCTGACACATCAGCAGCAGAAAAGACAAGCGTGCACGTAGGGGATGATGAGAAGGCAGGAAACCTCGGCGGAGAGACGTGCGGTGGGACAAAAACAAACCGAGGCCAAACTGTGGTTGTGTGGAAAAGATAAGAGGCAAGCACTCGTTGAAAGGCACGTATGGGAGATAACCGGTGAGGCTCACGTGAGAGCTGGAGACAGAACACACAGATCTCTGTCTGTGCCTCAGGGACTGGGAGTCTTTATTACATTAACCGACACAATGCCAGCCTTTCTGCTCTCCGGCCTGTTGTCTGCTGTGATCCAAAGCTTTCTCTCCCTCTCTCTGCATGATCCTCTCCGGGAAGAAAAACCCTCAGTGCTTTGAGATCTTGTCAAGACTTACCGTACTTCCATTACATACAGCGTTGGCAGCTTCTCTCAGCTTTTTTTGTTGTTGTTGCTGTGAAAAACATGATTTCTTGAATTATTTTAACAGAAAAGATTAGAAAAGAATGGATAATCAAAGTGAAATAACCTATATGATGAACATTTAGGGCATAAAAATATGTATTATTCAACTGGAAATCAGAAATGTTATTATCCCACTGGGAAAAGTGGTACGAAGTTCATTATTTTATAACAGAAATACAGGTAGTCCCCGACTTACGAACAAGTTCCGTTCCTACGCACCGTTAGTAACACGAAATCGTCGTAGGTCGGAATGCATTGCACGTGGCGTTCGTAAAACCGGATTTTCGCCGTAAGACGGAAAATGTGTGCTAACGCTGCGCCGCACACCCGTTCATCGACATGAGACTGAACAAGCGTACATACTGGTCCAAAAACATGCACAGAACTTTATTTACAAACGGTTAGCTAACACAGCACGTTCAATACTTAGCCTATCCTAACACAATATCAGGAAAAAGAGTTAATTTCTTACTGGGAGCTGGTAATTTCTTCCTCCATCTGCTCCGATCTGCCTGCTCCTGAGCGCGTCAGTGGAAACCCCCCACAACCCCCCACCCTCCTGTAAGATTCAAGCTCCTCTAAGTTTCGTTTCCTGCTCCCAGGCTCCCCTAAGGTTCGGTTTCGGTACCGTATTTTCCGCCGTAAAGTCGCATCTCCGCCGTAACTCGATGCAATGTTTTTCAACGGAGCTCGTTCGTAAAGTCGGAACGTCGTAAGTCGACGCCGTCGTAAGTCGGGGACTACCTGTATACTAAATTTGGTGTTTAATAAGATAGGGGGACTTCATTTTCTCTTACAATGTGATTTTGAATTATAGCAGATAGCTGGTGAAGCTTTCAGATTTTCATAAACAGGTTCTTCTTTACTGGAAACTAATTTTTAGTCATAATTTCACACCACACAATACACCAGTGTGGAACAATCAGGGGCGTAACTTTAGGTCTAACATTGGGGGGGTTGTGATTAACAATAAACACGAAAAAATTGTACACTATACGCTTCAGTGTTTAATACGCGTCATCTCTTCTTCTTCTTCTTCTTCGATGGTGTTTACTGGCAGTTTACAAACTCAGTGTATTACCGCCATCAACCGGACGGAGATGTAATTCAAGAGTCTACTTTCAACAAAAAATAAATAAATTAATTAATTAATAAAAATAAAATTAAATCCTTTCAGCTAATTTTGTAACTTTCAAATATTTAACAAGTGCTTTAGTTATAACCTGTGACTGATTTTTCTTCAATAAAGTAACCATTGTCACCGAACTCCCCATTACCCTTTCCAGTGCCTTCCTCTCTTTATTATATTTCTTACAATAAATCAACACATGTTCCACTCCTTCCAGTACCCCACAATTAGAGCAGTCACCTGATGGATGTTTTCCTATTATCTTTAGACCACTATTTAATGTAGTGTGCCCAATCCTCAACCTGTTAATCCATACTTCCTCTCTCCTAGTCATTAAACTACTATCGTCACTTAGGAGTACCTCCTTCTGTATGTTATGTAAATGTCTTCCTCTTTCCTCTAAATCCCACCTCTCCTGCCACATATCATTTATTTTATCTTTAACAATTATTTTTATTTCTGCTTTACTTAATGGGACATCATATTCAATTTCTCTTGCTGTATACGCGTCATCTCCACGCGACGCGTCAGCTTTGTCCTGATCAAGATGGCGGCGACAGGACCCAGCTAGTACGAAGAACTTCACAAAGAAACACGGTAAAAACAATTATTTCTTTGCGAGAAAAAATATATTACTAAGCTGACTTTATAGAAGACGTGTTCTTGAGTTTAACGAAATGTTCAAATCGGCTGGATTTAAAAAAAAAAAAGTTCGCTGATTTTTATGCAGGCGCCAGGCGGGTCAAACCGGACGCTTTCTTTCTTTAAATTTAGCTAAATAAACGCTTAAAAATATACAGTATTTCTTCGCTGACTTATGGGTGATAGTAGACATACTCCTGAGTTTGACGAAATGTTCAAATCAGCTGGATTAAAAAAAAAAGTTCGCTGATTTTTATGCAGGCGCCAGGCGGGTCAAACCGGAGCTTTGTTTCTTTAAATTTAGTTAAATAAACGCTTAAAAAATATATTTCTTACCTCACTACAGCAGACGGGCTCCTGAGCTGAACCAAATGTGAAATCAGCTGGATTTAAAAATCCGCGGTGTGGTTTATGAGTGGTATCTTGCAAACAAAAACAGCGAACCTCACAGCTAATAGCAGCTACATCCATAGCAAGGGGCAGGCAGCGACAGAGTCAGTCAGACCAAAGGAGGCCTTTTTCGGACACATGCATGTAGAAACTTCTGGGCAACTTCATGAGCAGCTCCGTGACTCACGTGACTTCCTGTAGCCGGTGAGATGGGTGATACCAAATTATTTGCAGGGGAGGGGGTCAGTCCTCAGGGAGTTTGTTAAAAACATGCAGCAATTTTACTAAAAAATTTGAATGAATAAAAAAAATCAATTATTGATGTAAGATATGTATAATGACGAAATGATGTCATTTTATTGGGGGGGTTGAAATGACCGGATCAAATTATTGTGGGGGTCAAAACCCCCACAACCCCCGTGTAAATTACGCCTATGGGAACAATAGGTACATTCTGATTAATAAAAAAATCTATATTTATCGAGGAATGGTGTTCTAAAGATGTGTGGGCGGTGGCGCATTTTATGGACAACGAAGGAAACATTTTACAATATCAAGAGTTCTATCAAAAATTTCAAATCCATTGCGATGAGAAAAAAACAACAACAAATTTTAATCACAGACAAATAAATCTACTTAGAGTAAATAAACCACTGGGTGCATCTTTTTGGCACAAGGACTGTTTTTTTATGAAGTAAATACCCAAAGTTGAGTAAAAAAAAACATTAAAAAGTGAATTTTGCATGTGTGGTCCCCTTTAATGAATAAATGGATTAAATAAAATATTAAATAGCTTTACATCTGTTAAGTTCTTGGCATAAACCAACACAGACAGACATGTTCCTGCTTTTAGTATTTTACATTGTTTTATAATGTAAATGTTTATGTTTCGTTTTTTAACATAGTTTTCTTGTGATTTTTAATTAATATGCTTTTTTATGATTGTTTACTGTTGGCTGCAAGTATCAAGCTGCGAAATCCTTCATTTTTCTACAGCTGATAGCTGTTGGTCATTAATTATGATGAAGTTTAGCAACTTCTCGGTGAACATTTGAGCTCCGTGGCTTCAGCGGTGTGTTTTTATTGTTCAATCCGGGGCGGGCGCTCTGATTTCGGTCAGTCGCTCTCTGCCTGTCCTTCCTATGAGACAGTCAGACAGCGGGTCGGACTGGACGCAGCTGTCTGCGGTCGGTCTCCCTGTTTCGGTTCAGTGAGAGTGGCGTCCCGCTGAAGCCCCGGAGCTCGAATGTCCAACATAAAACTAACTTGACCGCAGTTTAATGTGGCGCTATGGCTCTGCAGACATTGCACGTTGCTGTCTTGTGGTGTTTAGTGTAAAATACTTCCACACAGCGGACATGTTACTATGAAAAGTTGGCTAGCTGTTAGCTAAAGTGCTACTCACTCAGTCCACACGCTGTAGCTGGCTGCAAACTGAAAGGGATTTGCTGAATGATGCCCCCAAGGGGGCCAGCTCCCCCCACTGACCCTAATGTGAATGTGAGGCAGGTCTTATTACTCTGGGTTCATGAGACACAACTCCAGATCGGATTGGCCCCACCCCTACTACTACTGTTGCATTGTGGGGAATGTAGTGTTGGTACGTGACCGGAGGGCTTATTATGTTGTTTTTCTTGCAAAATACAAAAATAATAATAATAAAATAAAATAAATAATTTTAGTATGTTATTATGTGTCAGAGGAGGGCTTAGGAATAGGAAATAAAAAAAAAAAAAAAAATTATTTTTTTTTTGACCAAAAGGGCACTTGGGGGCAAGGAGCAAAAGGGGCAGGTGCTCAAGCCCCCATAGCCCCCCCCTCTGCACGTCCCTGCTCA
>JBBPBX010016596.1:13599-42457 GCA_038048925.1 Garcialebias charrua | reverse complement strand
GCTCAACGAGGCTAGCCTGTATAAATAAAGGTTGAATGAATGAAAAAAAAAAAATAATATATATATATATATATACAGTATATATATTATAAGTGTGAAATACCAAGAGAAGTAACTGAAATGCCCCATGCTCTGTTTCTGATCTCAGAAATCAGACTCACTGATTCCTCACGTCTTCCACTGAGGAAGCGGAGCCTGGGGACTTTGGGTCGGGTTCTCCGATCTCTGGTGCTGAGGTCGCCGAGGTGGTTAAAAAGCTCCGCGGTGGCAAGGCTCCGGGGGTGGATGAGATTCGCCCGGAGTTCCTTAGGGCTCTGGATGTTGTAGGGTTGTGTTGGCTTACGCGACTCTGCAATATCGCGTGGACATCGGGGGCAGTTCCCTTGGATTGGCAGACTGGGGTGGTGGTTCCCCTATTCAAAAAGGGGGACCGTAGGGTGTGTTCCAACTATAGGGGGATCACACTCTTAAGCCTCCCTGGTAAGGTCTATTCAGGGGTTCTGGAGAGGAGGGTCCGTCGGATAGTCGAACCTCGGATTCAGGAGGAGCAGTGTGGTTTTCGTCCTGGTCGTGGAACACTGGACCAGCTCTACACCCTCAACAGGGTCCTGGAGGGTGCGTGGGAGTTTGCCCAACCAGTTTACATGTGCTTTGTGGACTTGGAGAAGGCATTCGACCGCGTCCCTCGGGGGGTTCTGTGGGGGGTACTCCGGGAGTATGGGGTACCAGGCCCTTTGATAAGGGCTGTTAGGTCCCTGTACGACCGGTGTCAGAGCTTGGTCCGCATTGCCGGCAGTAAGTCAGGCTCGTTTCCGGTGAGAGTTGGACTCCGCCAAGGTTGCCCTTTGTCACCGATTCTGTTCATAACTTTTATGGACAGAATTTCTAGGCGCAGCCAAGGTGTTGAGAGGATCCGTTTTGGTGGCCTTAGAATCGCTTCTCTGTTTTTTGCAGATGATGTGGTCCTACTGGCTTCATCAGTTCGTGATTTACAACTTTCACTGGAGCGGTTTGCAGCCGAGTGTGATGCGGCCGGGATGAGGATCAGTTCCTCCAAATCCGAGGCCATGGTCTTGAGCCGGAAAAGGGTAGCATGCCCTCTCCGGGTCGGGGAGGAGGTCCTGCCCCAAGTGGAGGAGTTTAAGTATCTCGGGATCTTGTTCACGAATGAGGGAAAACTGGAGCGTGAGATCGATAGGCGGATAGGTGCAGCGTCCGCAGTGAAGCGGGCGCTGTACCGGTCTGTCGTGGTGAAGAGAGAGCTGAGTCAAAAGGCAAAGCTCTCAATTTACCGATCGATCTACGTTCCCACCCTCATCTATGGTCATGAGCTTTGGGTTATGACCGAAAGAACAAGATCTCGGATACAAGCGGCTGAAATGAGTTTTCTCCGCAGGGTGGCTGGACTCTCCCTTAGAGATAGGGTGAGAAGCTCAGTCATCCGGGAGGGACTCGGAGTAGAGCCGCTGCTTCTCCACATCGAGAGGAGCCAGTTGAGGTGGCTCGGGCATCTGGTTAGGATGCCTCCTGGACGCCTCCCTGGTGAGGTGTTCCGGGCATGTCCCACCGGGAGGAGACCCAGAGGAAGACCCAGGACGCGCTGGAGGGACTATGTTTCTCGGCTGGCCTGGGAACGCCTTGGGATTCCCCCGGAGGAGCTGCTCCAAGTGGCTGGGGAGAGGGAAGTCTGGGCCTCCCTACTTAGGCTGCTACCCCCGCGACCCGACCCCGGATAAGCGGAAGAAGATGGATGGATGGAATCTAAGTTGGTTCAGCAGTTTTCGTTCAGCCTTGCAGCATGGTGAACAATCCGGGAACATCCTAAATGAACCTGGAAAGAGGTCTGATGCAGAGCTGCACCTTCTTTAAGAGCAGAGCAGCAGCTCTGTGTGTAGACTTTGACAGACTTCTTACTAAGATCATCCAATGTTGAGAAATTATGAAGGTAGAGCTATTTGAGTTAATACATTATGTGTAATCTCTTGTCATATCTTGGGTGATCTGTTAGCGCTTGGAGTATGCGTGGTTAAAAACTCAGATTTAGCTCCTTTTTTTTCCTTTTTGTATGTAAATCTCGATTAGCCGCATGTGTCCTCTTGATTTTGGCTGATTCTAAAGTCCATCAGTTGTGGATGTAAATCCAATGGTTCCTTTCTGGGAATCTCATTCAAATATGTTCTATGGTATGAGATATTGTCTATATTAATATGTAATATTGTCGATTACCATGTGACGTGGGCTGCTGACCACTTGACCAGGTCACCCTTGTAAAAGAGATCTCGGTCTCAACGGGCTCTACCTGGTAAAATAAAGGTGATTGATATTTTGCAAACAGACAACTAAGCTTGCTTCCAACAGTTTATGCCATTTTTATTTAATTGTTTTTGTAAAGAGGTCACACAGTGTTTCTATAAACAAACTCAGGATGCTCAGCTACTACCACACTGAACTTTAGGTCAGTATTTATAAAACTGGCTGAGTTAAAGCCCTTTTTGTGTTTACTTGGATTGGTTTTCTGTGGTGTTCTTCTTGAATCTAGTTAAGTAAATTAGTTTGGCAGCGAGTCGTAAGTACAGACTGACTTCATTAGCAGTACTAAAAGAACTTCTGTCATAAACTTGTTCAAGATAGAGAACATGTACTGTATCTGTTTAAAATAAAGACTGAACTAAACGACTTAGAAGCAAAAGAACACAACAAAATTAAAGATCATAAATAAGATTCCCTTTTAGCTCCTTTTATGCCTACAGTATATGATGATATTTAAATTATTAATTTTGTGAATGTTCATGAAGCATTCACACAATCATGATTCATTTCTCTTCTGTATGTTTTTTGTTGTGATTCTCATCCCACAGGTTTAGGGCCAGTTTACACGGCGCGTATTTTGAGTGTAACCGCTACTTTCTCTTTGCGACTTTGCTTGTCGCCTACACGACGCTGCTGGCCCCCCTCGATGACTCCAATGGTTTTTGAACCCAGCTCTCAAAGTGGAACTTTTTCGCTGACCCCCGTTGATAATGTAAACATCTCCCGTGGAGCTTTTGTTTGAACACATGCACGCAGCACGCACGCGCAGACAGCCGGCATTTTAACAATGGCGGTGGACTGGACAGTGGACACACGCACCACTTTCTGAACTATAGCTGATGGAATATATTTTGATTCTCATATTTAATTATTCTACACCTTACCTGCATCTGTGTTGGAAGAGAGCCAGCTGCCTGGATCCAGTTGTCGCTGTTAACGAGGCAGTCGGACATTTCACGTGTCACGCTGCACTATAACATACTAAATGTGCTATATATTAACAGTTTAACAATAATAAACAGTATTTATGTTAGCGTGGGAGATATTTACATTTATCTGAGCTAAATGAAGCTATCTGGACTCGTTACGTCATGCCTAACATGCTGCTGAAAATGAAGACACCAGGTTGATTTTTTATTTATTTATTTATTCAACACCACAAACTCATGTCACAAACACTGAGAATTAAATTGAACACTTTTAAAAACACGTTAACCGAACTTTAATGAACTGGACTCTGTTGTTCATCCTGGTGGACACTGGACCCACATCCGAACCGCCGGTCCGCTTCGTGGAACAGCTTCGACCTCGCAGGAAAAAAATAAAAATAAAACCTCAGTTGGTTGTTCTGTGATCGAACTAAACACAAGGAAAGATTATTAAGAACATGGTTTACCTTGTAGCGCTGCTGTAAATCAGCTGATTCTCACGGACTAAAGTCAGACATGTTGACGCGGTTCCGGTCCAGTCAGCAACTGGTGTGCAGCTTGCTAGATGAAGCGGCCCCACTTGGTGTCAAATCTGTTGACTCTTATCCAAATTCCAGCTTTAACTTGTTGTTAACTTGTTGACAACAACTTGTAGTAGCTGAACTTTTAGCCAGAGAGGAAAACAGGCTGCCTCGTCTGCTCTGTTTACATCAGGCAGCAGTGGCACGCATGCGCAGTAGTGAAGGTTCCAAAAATCACAGCGCCATCTAATGGCCCAGCATGGTAACTACAGTAAATTCATGAGTACGGGGGGTGGAGGGGGGAGAGAGTCGTATCCACAGAATTCGCCCATGTCAACGCAAAACTTTCAACCTAATTAACATACCCAAAAGTTGCGTTTCCCCCACACAGTGTCCGTGTAAACAGGGCCTTAAGCTATTTAACTCAAAGTGTTCAGCTCAATCAGGAGAAGGGTGCTATGACTTTAGGTATAGGTGCAACTTTAGCTTTTAGGAATATTTAGTTTTGTCTGACATTTTTTTCCTCAACAGACAAGACATCTCTGTAAATTAGACTAACAAAGTTCTCTGAGTAGCCTCTGTTGTTGGTTGGGAGGTGTTTTTTTGTCAATTTACATACAGTTTTGTGTCTTCTACCAGAGACCTCAAGGGAACCCCCTACTGTTAAGGTGTGATCTTTCAATTTACATTTATGTGTTACAAACCCCCTTCTGTTAAGCTGTGATGTGTTGTTTTGTCAATTTAAATAGAATGGGCATGTTATCTCAGGTATGTTGTGGGGTTATTTCAGTTTCCAATTTCATATGTTGGTGCGTGGCATGTCAGCCTGTATAAAACTTCTCGGTCTCACAGCTTCCATTCATTCAGAATTGAAAAAGACTTCTGGACAGAAGTCGAAACGTTTTCTGCAACAAATAAAGTCCAGTTGATCCTGTATTGAACACCTTTTTTGATTGTATCATGTCCTGGACGACTGAGAATCTTCACCAGCATATCAATGCTTACACGGAGCTTCGCCAGATTATCTGAAGGATATTCTTATTCCATACTCATCCACCCGTTCGCTGTGGTCACAGAACAGTAATCTCCTTCACATTCCGAGTGTCACGATTCGGTTCCGGTGGAGGACGCAGACCCAGAATGCAGGCGAACAGGACTCAGAGACACAGATGTAAAATAATAATCACTTTAATAAACCAAACAAAAAGACTGAACGGTGCAGTCACTTACAAAACGAGGAAAAACGAGTAGTGGCTCCACCAGACATCAGGGATATGGATTTGGTAATGATTTATGACCCGGCGAGGAACAGATGAAAATGAGAGGGCTTTTATACACTGAGGGATAGTGAGTAAAACGCAGAGCACCTTGGCAGGCGGCAGGTGAAAGTGATTAGCTATGGACAACAGGTGAAAATGATTAGCGATGAGGCATGAACTGAGGAGTGAGCAAAAACAGAAAAAACATGACAGGCGCAGAGCCTGACAGGCGCAGATCATGACAGAACCCCCCCCTCAAGGGTGGCACCCGACACCCCCAAGAAGGACCCCCCAAAAGAACAAGGGCGGGTGGAGGGAGGCAACCGGCAGGACGGCGGGCCAACACCGGCCAGATCCGGGGGACGCCCAGGAGGACGCCCATCACCACCAGCCAGATCCGGGGGACGCCCAGGAGGACGCCCATCACCACCAGCCAGATCCGGGGGACGCCCAGGAGGACGCCCATCACCACCAGCCAGATCCGGGGGTTGACCTGGAGGCCGCCCATCGCCATCAGCTGGTTCAGGAGGTCGTCCATCGAGCGGCGATGCGTTAGGCGGGTGACCGGAGTAACGCCCAGCAACGGCCGGAACACCTTCGTCGGCCGGAACACCTTCGTCGGCCGGAACACCTTCGTCGGCCGGAACACCTTCGTCGGCCGGAACACCTTCGTCGGCCGGAACACCTTCGTCGGCCGGAACACCTTCGTCGGCCGGAACACCTTCGTCGGCCGGAACACCATCGTCGGCCGGAACACCGACATCGGTCGGAAACAAGACCCCGACAGTAGGGACTTGGTCGGCCGGTCCCGAGTCGTCGTCTGCGTTGTCGGGACCCCCGTCATCGAGATCCACGTCGTGGGGACCCTCGTGGACGTCGAACGACGAGACGTCCGCTTCGTTGAGACCCTCATCACCAGGACCCCCGTCGTCAGGACCCCCGTCTTTGTGAGAACCCTTGTCGAACGGCGAGACGTCTTTAGGACCCTCGTCGTCAGGATCCTCGAGACCCTCGTCCTTGTGAGGACCCTCGTCGAGCGGCGAGACGTCTTCAGGACCCTCGTCGTCAGGATCCTCGAGACCCCCGTCTTTGTGAGGACCCTCGTCGAGCGGCGAGACGTCTTCAGGACTCTCGTCGTCAGGATCCTCGAGACCCTCGTCTTTGTGAGGACCCTCGTCGAGCGGCGAGACGTCTTCAGGACCCTCGTCGTCAGGATCCTCGAGACCCCCGTCTTTGTGAGGACCCTCGTCGAGCGGCGAGACGTCTTCAGGACCCTCGTCGTCAGGATCCTCGAGACCCTCGTCGTGGGGACCCTCAGAGACGTCGTGGGGGACCTCGTCTTGGGGACCCTCTGAGACGTCGTGGGGGACCTCGTCGTGGGGACCCTCTGAGACGTCGTGAGGACCCTCTGCTGAGACGAAGACCCCCGGTGAAGTGAGGCCTCCAGATGGATGAGTGAGGACCTCAGGACCCAGGACCACCTCTCGACCAGTATCTGTGGAGACAAAGAGAAACACTGCATCCGATGGACCGGGTGCAAGACCCAGCCTTGGTGCAGGAACCAGTCTGGGTGCTGGGACCGGGACCAGTCTGGGTGCTGGGACCGGGACCAGTCTGGGTGCTGGGACCGGGACCAGTCTGGGTGCTGGGACCGGGACCAGTCTGGGTGCTGGGACCGGGACCAGTCTGGGTGCTGGGACCGGGACCAGTCTGGGTGCTGGGACCGGGACCAGTCTGGGTGCTGGGACAGGGACCAGTCTGGGTGCTGGGACAGGGACCAGTCTGGGTGCTGGGACAGGGACCAGTCTGGGTGCTGGCACCGGGACCAGTCTAGGTGGTGCAGGCATGGAAACCAGTCCAGGAGGTGCTGCTGGACCTGAGCTGGGAGGTGCATCAGGCTGAGAAGCTGCTACTGGGCTCAGATATTCAGCTGTGGGTGGATGGGTGGGAGCTGCAGCTGTCTGTGAGTTCTGACGTTCAGCAGCTGTGGGACGTTCAGCTGCTGTGGGACGGCTCAGAAGAGGACTTGATGAAGACGAGTTGTGATCAGCAGGAGGTGAGTTAGGAGGTGGACCAGGCTGAACGCGAGCGAGCAGTGAGCGTAACACACAGCTCTCCTCCCAAGCCTGCTCGAACAGTTGCCACGCCCCCAGCGAGTCGTCTTTGTTATCAGCTCCAGTATATGAGGAAATGATTCCTTCGGCGGCGATTAATCTCTCCCACAAAACACTGGAGCTGCAGACTTCCAGGCTCCCAGCAACAGGAGCGTATGGGCGAGCAACCTCCTCCTTCTGCCCCAGTCTCGCCTCAGTCCTGTCAGAACCGCTGTCAGTGCATGGGCTGACACATGCCCCCCCCCAAGAAAATTTCCCCGGCTTTTCTGACAGCCGGCGTGGAGAGTTTGACGGTGGGCGGGGCTGGAACCCGGAAATGTCCGCACGTTCTGTCCAGCGGTGACGTGGACTGTGAGCCGATACCGGGTCCATCCAAAACCCATTTGGGTCCTCGTCCTCCTCCTCGTCCGAGTCAGACCACATCGACCCGAGTGTTGGAACGGAGGGGGGAGACAGCCAAAAAGCTGCGCGGCCGCCTCCGTGCTTCCACCGCTCTTCCTCCTCGACCAGAAGCGGGGATGAGAGAACCTCCGTCTCCGAGCTGTGGTTCCCCCAGCCGTTCTCCGCACAAACCCCGTACATGTGGATCACGGTCAGCCCGTCCAGTCCTGGGGCCGCGTCCGTCAGACGCTGAGCCGGTTTGCTGTTTCGCCTGCGGGTCCTGCGATTACGTGATGGCCGGGTCATACTGTCACGATACGGTTCCGGTGGAGGACGCAGACCCAGAATGCAGGCGAACAGGACTCAGAGACACAGATGTAAAATAATAATCACTTTAATAAACCAAACAAAAAGACTGAACGGTGCAGTCACTTACAAAACGAGGAAAAACGAGTAGTGGCTCCACCAGACATCAGGGATATGGATTTGGTAATGATTTATGACCCGGCGAGGAACAGATGAAAATGAGAGGGCTTTTATACACTGAGGGATAGTGAGTAAAACGCAGAGCACCTTGGCAGGCGGCAGGTGAAAGTGATTAGCTATGGACAACAGGTGAAAATGATTAGCGATGAGGCATGAACTGAGGAGTGAGCAAAAACAGAAAAAACTTGACAGGCGCAGAGCCTGACAGGCGCAGATCATGACACCGACAACCAAATTAAGGACCATGGGAGACCGGGCTTTCAGTGTGGTTGCCCCCCGCCTGTGGAACTCTCTTCCTGACTGTCTGAGAGCCCCACAGTCTGTGGTTGACTTTAAGAGCGGCTTGAAGACCTTTCTTTTCAACCGAGCATACTCTACCTCAGGGGTCCCCAAACTTTTTCCTGTGAGGGCCACATAAATTTTCCCTTCTCTGGTTGGGGGCCGGAGTCAGTTTGTAACAGGAAAAAGTGTGACAATTGCAGGAGTGCCTAAATGTAAACATGTATTGTTTTCCAGAAAGCACAATCAAATAACCCTCTCTGGGTTCTTCACAGATGTTGGAACAATAATAAATAGTTAATTAGTAGTGAATAACTTACTGGGAGCCGTTTCTCCGCGGTGTCCATCCAAAAGGCTGCGCGCATTAGCGTTAGCCCCTCCGCGTTAGCATGTTAGGCCACGCAAGCTATCATACTTGTCTTTGTGATGGGATTCATAGTGTCACCGCAGATTGTATTCTTTGAATACCGCCACCGCCTCTTTACAGATGAGACGGACAGCCTTTTCTTTGCATTGAACAAAAAAATAATCATTTGTCCACTGCAGCATAAATGCCCTGCATTCTGAATCTATTTTTCTTTTAACTAATCTTTTCACCATTATTCAGTTCTGTCTTTGAGAGGGGCGGGTTTAGGATTTTTTTTCTGAGGGTTGCCAGATAGGGGCACAGACTGCAAAAGGGTGGAACAGAATGTCACGTTTTGGATGTGTCAGGGTTTTTCCCCAAACGTTGACACAATAAATTAAATGTGGAACAATAGTTCAAAATAGTTCATAACTAAGGAACATTTTATTGCAAACGTCCAACTTTATTATCAAATACACATATGAAAAAAAATCTAAATGTTCTCTGGTATTGTTCTGGGGGCCGGACCAAATGTGGAGGAGGGCCGCATCCGGCCCGCGGGCCGCAGTTTGGGGACCACTGCTCTACCTCCTCATGATTCTACTTTTGATCTTAGTTGATACTGTTATTGATTTTACTTGTTTTATTACTTGTTTTATTGACATTTAATTCTGTTGCACCTTGTAGCACTTTGAGATTTTCATTAATGAAAAGTGCGTTATAAATTGAATTCATTAGTATTATTATTATTATTTATAACGCACTTTTCATTAATAAAAATCTCAAAGTGCTACAAAGTGCAACAAAAGCAAAGATCAAATAAAACAAGTGATACAATCAAGTAAAATCAAAAATAATATCAACTAAGATTAAAGATAAAATCATGTGGAGGCAGAATAGGCTTGCTTAAAAAGAAAAGTTTTTAAGCCGTTTTTAAAGTCAACCAGTGACTGTGGAGCTCTCAGGTAGTCAGGGAGGGAGTTCCAAAGGCGGGGGGCAGCCACACTGAAAGCTCGGTCTCCCATGGTCCTTAATTTGGTTCGTGGAATGTGAAGGAGATTACTGTTCTGTGACCGCAGCGACCGGGTGGATGAGTATGGAATAAGAATATCCTTTAGATAATCTGGTGAAGTTCCGTGTAAGCATTGATGTGTAATGAGAGCAGTTTTGTACTGAATTCTGTAGGCGACAGGAAGCCAATGAAGGTTATGGAGAATGGGTGTAATATGTTCAAATTTACGAGCTCTCAATAAAATCCTTGCTGCACTGTTTTGAATATATTGAAGTTTCTGAAGGTTTTTGCCAGGGATTCCAATAAACAGGGAGTTGCAGTAGTCGAGCCTGGAGGAGACAAAGCATGGACGAGTTTCTCAGCATCAGAAAAAGTTAGAGATGGGCGAAGTCTGGAGATGTTTCGAAGATGGAAGAAGCAGGTTTTAAACAGAAGCTTAATGTGATTTTCAAATGTAAGATGAGAGTCCATTTTTATTCCAAGATTTGTAACAGAGGTGGAGAGGGGGATGTCTTGTCCAGAGAAGGAAATTGTTGTTATAGTTGATGTTTGTACCTGGTGAGGGGTGCCAATCAGTATGGCCTCAGTTTTGGAGCAGTTTAATTGAAGAAAGTTCTGATTCATCCATGTCCTTATTTCCTCCAGGCAGGTAGAGAGGGCAGTGAGTGAAGATGGAGATGGGGATGATGAAACTAATTTCAGCTATTTGCTCATTTCAGATTTTTTCTGCTAACTACATGTTTATGCTTCTAACTTTTACTGATTTCAGCTTGTTATGCTGCTTTCAACTAATTTCTTCAAGTTTCAGCTTTTTCTACTTGTACTATTTCAGCTACTGGCAGTTTTTATGCTAATTTAACCTTTTTCAGCTAATTCCACATATTTTGCTCTCATTTTAACTTTTTCCAGCCTAATTCAGTAGAAATGTGCTCTTTCCACTTTCTTCTTGTAATGTCAGCTTCTTTCTGCTTTTTAGCTACCCTACTTTTCAGTAGTTTTTTTTGCTAATTTCACCTTTTGTCAGATAAGTTTATTTCAGCTTCTTTATTCAAACATGTTCTTTCTGCTTTCTTGTGCTAATTTAAAATTGTTCCACCTTTTCAGCTACTTTTTTTAAAAGTATTTTAGCTAATTTCAGCAATTTTTAGATATGGTAAATTAGTTTTTTGTTGTAATTTCTGCTAGTTTGAGCCAAATTAGCTTATTTCTGCTAATTTCAGCTTGTTATGCTCCTTGCAGCTTTTTTCTGCTTTCAGCTTTTTCTACTATTTCAGCTACTTTTTAGCTGTTTTGTGCTCAATTTATCCTTCCATTTTTTTAGCTCATTTCAGCCATTCCCAGTTCCCTTTCTAGTTTAGCTTCTTGCTGCCTTTTCAGCTATGTTTCAGCTGTTGTTTTTTGTTGTTGTTGCTAATTTCAGCTTTTTTTTAGCTAATTTCCCAATTTTTGTGCTAATTTCTGCTTATTCAAACCTAATTAAGCAAATGAGTTATTCCTGCTTTTTTCTGTAAACTTATGCTTGTTCTTCCATTTCAGCATGTTTTTTTTTAGCTATTTTCAGCTGTTTTCAGCAAGTTCTTCAGCAATAAGCATTCACAATGCATTTTCACAGGAAATGCAATTTCTCTAGTTCTTGTTAATATAGTTATTGTGAATACATTTAATATATAAATATTATTATATGTAATATATAAATCTTGAAATCCCCTAATTATCCTGGTAGTGAAGAGACATTTTCCTTCCTCTTTCATATTGCCACTCAGCTATCCACTTCTGATTCGGCCACACCAGATCAGAGCACATTAGAGGACAATATTTACGTGAAGAATACATTTCAAAAGCCATTTCTAACCTGGAGCATGTGAAAGTAAAATGCAAAAAAGAAAAGAAAATCGACTTTGAAGTGTGAAGAATGGCACCCAGGAGAAAATAAACTGTTTTGACAGAAAAAAAGTGCCTCCATGTGGTTTAGTTTAGTCTCACAGTTTTGTTTACAGCTCTACAACTACCTACTTTTTTATTTACACTCCTTTTTCTCACAGTGGCTTTCACAGAGAGATTTCTGCAAGACCTCCCTCCATACGAAGTGGTTCACCCCGTCAGTGTTGATGCCAGAGGGCACTTCCTGTCCAACTCTCTGTCTCAGCATGCTCGTCGAGTGCGGCGTCGGGAGGCCTCGGAGATAACAATAGACACAGATAGAGTCTTCTACCAGTTCCTGCATGACAGCCATCGTTTGCACTTTAACCTCACCCTGAATCCAAACCTGCTGGCTCCGGGCTTCCTGACAGAGCGGAGGTACGGTGGCCTGGATGGGGCAAAGATCCATCATCCAAGGATTTCCCAGTGTCATTTTTTGGGTGAGGTCTGGGATGATGCCACTGTTCAAGGGAGCGCAGCGATAAGTACATGCGATGGACTGGTGAGTGGATCATTAATTTTTTTAATTATTTTAAATCTAAAATCTATTGAAGGTTAAACACTGATAAGGGTTGATGTGTGTAGAATGAAGACAAAACTGCACGGAAGAGTTTATGTTTCCTCTTTTGAGCCTTTGACTGGAAGTGGTTTATTCTGGCTCAACAATGCAAATTTGAACAACACATTTCTTAAAGAGGAGGATTTAGAATGCAATGAGCATTATACCCATAGAGTACAAGCAGGTTGACTCATTTATATAAATTAAACACCTAGCAGGACTTATATGGCAGGCAGTGTTAACATTTAATCAAAACCCACTCCTCTCTGTTATTCCATTTGTAGATCACTAAAACAACATTCTTCCTGGTCAAAATTAAATTCCTACTAGTCAGAACTGTAATTGTATATATCTACAATTACATTTTTGCTAGCAGAAACTTACGTTCAGGATGTCATAAAATCAAATTGAACTATTAAGAATTAAGTTTCAGATATCTATCAATCTTTACAAATTATAAGTCGCCGTTTTAACATTTAATAGCTTGACTGGATATCTATTTCAGATATCTCACATACATTTCTTCCTAGTCAAAATGAACATTCCAGATATCTAAAACATCATTCTTCCTATCTAAAATGTTCATTTTAGATAGGAAGATTTTAATTCTTACTAGTACAAATGATGTCACTTTCCCCATTCATGTGTATTGGGCTTTTACTTCCAGATATCTAAAATAACATTCTTCCTATCTATAATAAACATTCTGGATGTCTACAAATGAATTATGACGAGGATGAACTCTAAATTCAGATCTCCATAATCCAGTTAATACTAGTCATAATGACCATTTCAGATATCATAAATGAAGAAGTCATTCTAGATATCCAGTTATCAATTCTTGACATCCAAAATGCATTTCTACTAGTATAAATCTAGTTAAAGATATCAACTACTGATTATTTGACTAGTTAATGTGGAATTTCAGATATCTGAAATGTTAATAATGCCTATACAAATTACACTTATAGATACTTACAAATATATTTTGACTATCGTTCAGCAGAATAATAGGGCTCCGTTTTAACATATAATAGGCAAGCTGACTAGCCACATTTCTATTATAGATAGCACTAATACATTCTACCTAGTCACAATTAAAATATTCCTAGTCAGAATTGTAATACAGCTATCACCAATTACATTTATGCCAGTATGAATTAACATTTCAGTGATCTGTAATCAAATTAGTACTAGTAAAAACTAAGTTTCAGATATCTAAAAATCATTACATATTTTAAGTGGCCGATTTAACATATATTAGCTTAACTGGATATGTATTTCAGACATCTTAAATTGAATTCTTCCTATCTGAAATGTTCATTTCAGATAGGATGAAATGTTCATTTCATGAGGAGCCACCTCAACTGGCTCCTCATGACATGGAAAAGCAGCAGCTCTACTCTGAGTCCCTCACGGATGACCGAGCTTCTCTGTCTCTAATGGTGAATCCAGACCGAATGCGTTTTCTACTGCAGCAACGTCCAGTTTACATGCAAAGTCAATGGTGGACGCACCTCCAGCAGCCTCCTGGCGTCTTGCGTCACGTCGCGTGCGTGTTGAGCGTGCTGGAGAGCGATTTCCGTGCACGTGAACCCGCGTCAGCCTCCAAAGCACGCCTCCAACATGCTGAAGATTTCGCCGTTCAACTTTCAAACGCCGCTCAAACTCTACCCGATTGGTTGGTGTGTCAACCAATCAGGGAGAGTCGGGGGAGAAGAGAGGGGGTCAGGGGGAGAGTCCCTATGTGACGCGGAAACCAGTGACGCGGAAACCATTGCGCATGTGACGTATTGTTTGTGGAACACAGAAAAAACCCGCGGAGTCATGGAATATGGAAGAGAAACTCATTGTAGCTGTGTGTTCGCGACAATTCCTTCACAACCAGTCAAGTCTGCTCCACAGAGACAGAAATAAAGAGCTCCTCACCTCGCGGAGTGCATTGACGACTCGGTACACCGGTAAGCTCCTCCCCCACACCCCCGCAGCAGCAGGGTTGCCAGATAAACATGAATTTTATTTATTTATTTATTTATTTTTACCCCTTTTCAGTGCAAATGTTCACTAAACTCAACACATTATTAATCTTATCAGACCCTCACGCAGCAAATATGACAGTTTGGGTAAAAAAAAATAAAAAATAAGCAACAGTACTAGATGATTAATTAATTTTTATCTGGCAACCCTGCGCAGCAGTTTTCTGGGTAGTTTCGCTTCTGGCTTTTTGGTTTGGACACAAAGTGCGTCCACTTGCGTGCGTGTTGAGCTTCTTTGCAGTTGAAATCGCGTTCGGTCTGGATGTACCATAAGGGAGAGCCCAGACACCCTGCGGAGAAAACTCATTTCGGCTGCTTGTATCTGTGATCTTATTCTTTCGGTCACAACCCAAAGCTCTTGACCATAGATGAGGGGAACGTAGATCGACCGGTAAATTGAGAGCTTTGCCTTTTGACTCAGCTCTCTCTTCACCACGACAGACCGGTACAGCGCCCGCTTCATTGCAGATGCAGCACCTATCTGCCTATCGATCTCACGCTCCAGTTTTCCCTCATTTGTGAACAAAACACCAAGATAATTAAAACTCCTCCACCCATTCCGGAGTCCGGTGGGTGGGTGGGTCCGTGGGGAATCCCTCATAAAATTTGGAATAAAAGAGTTGCCATTTTGGTGTATTTTAACAGGTTGTTAAACATCTGTAAACATTTAATTAAATTGATTTAAAACAGGTCTCTCTTGTAAATGACGAGGCTCAATGAGACTGATATCCTGTATAAATAAAGGTTGAATTGAAATTACTATTTTAAAGAGCAACTACAATTAACAAGCATGTGTGTGAATGCAGTTCCTAACCCCCCACACACACACACACACACACACACACACTGTCTGACCTGAACTCTGCTGAATTCAGTCCTGCACGTTGTTCTGCTCCACTCTCAGTTACCACTGCCTTTCAGGTGCTTCAATTCTCTTTTGTCCAGCTAAGGACAATCCATCCGTCCATTTACTTTAAATAATAAATTGGACAGTCTTTTTGACATTTTGATCCTGTTATTTTGACAAATTAGTGCTGTTGTTTTGACACGTGATGTAATTCATTCATTCATTCAACCTTCATTTATACAGGCTAGCCTCGTTGAGTCACGGGGACTCATTTACAAGAGGGACCTGTCTCACTCACACCAAACAACCATCCACTCTCTCACTCACACCTAGGGTCAATTTAGAGTCACCAATCAGTCTAACAAGCATGTTTTTTGGTCTGTGGGAGGAAACCGGAGTACCCGGAGGAAACGTAATGTGAATAATACACTTCCAACATTTCACTCGTATTATTATTAGGGATGGGGCCGATCCGATCGAGTATCGGCCTCCGATATCAGCATAATAATAATAACTAGAAAGTTCCTGGAGAAACTTCGACGGGGGCTGCCAGGCTACTGCCCGTTAGCAGCCATCCTGAATACAAATGGCTCCAAATGTTCATAGCACACATCATAGAGTTATATTAAATTCTTGAAATGATAGTAAAAGGTGTTTGGGTTCACTTTCAGCTAACATTACACCAAATTTCAGCTAAATAGCATTAAAAATGGCCGAATTATGGTGTTTTTATCTTTTAGATAAGGCGGCCATCTTGGATTTTTTAATTTTCAATCAGGGTTTATTAGAGCTCATTCTCAGCTACTAAGTTGCCAACTTTTGTCTCAATAGCTCTAAAAATGGCCGAGTTATGGCATTTTTTGTCTTTTAGCTATGGCGGCCATCTTGGATTTTTATTTTTGTTTTTTGTACGTGATAGAGAATGTCGTCAGCTACAACATCACCAAATTTCAGCTCTCTATGTATAAAGATGGCCGAGTTATGACATTTTTTCTTCTTAGCTATGGCGGCCATCTTGGATTTTTATTTTTGGTTTTGGTACGTGATAGAGGATGTCTTCAGCTACAATCTCACCAAATTTCAGCTCTCTATGTATAAAGATGGTCGAGTTAAAGCCATTTGAATGTAGCTATGGCGGCCATCTTGGATTTTTATTTTTGGTTTCCGTACGTGATAGAGGATGTCTTCAGCTACAACCTCACCAAATTTCAGCTCTCTATGTATAAAGATGGCCGAGTTTAAGCCATTTGAAAGTAGCTATGGCGGCCATCTTGGATTTTTGATTTTGATATGGCATTTGATAGGAAACATTCTCAGCTATCACCATACCAAGTTTCAGCTAAATATCACTAAAATTGACCATTTTATAGTATTTTGACTTTTTGGCATTGTCGGCCATCTTGGAAGTTGGATTTTCAATTGAAATCGGTTAGGGATCATTGTCAGCTACCCATTTGCCAAATATAAGTTGCATATCTCAATCAAAATGGCCGCTTCACCTAATTTGCTTGTTCAAATGGCCGCTTCACCTAATTTCCTTGTTTGATTCAAAATGGCCGACTCACCTAATTAGCTAGTTTGATTCAAAATGGCCGACTCACCTAATTATCTAGTTTGATTCAAAATGGCCGACTCACCTAATTAGCTAGTTTGATTCAAAATGGCCGACTCACCTAATTAGCTAGTTTGATTCAAAATGGCCGACTCACCTAATTAGCTAGTTTGATTCAAAATGGCCGACTCACCTAATTAGCTAGTTTGATTCAAAATGGCCGACTCACCTAATTAGCTAGTTTGATTCAAAATGGCCGACTCACCTAATTAGCTAGTTTGATTCAAAATGGCCGACTCACCTAATTAGCTAGTTTGATTCAAAATGGCCGACTCACCTAATTAGCTAGTTTGATTCAAAATGGCCGACTCACCTAATTAGCTAGTTTGATTCAAAATGGCCGACTCACCTAATTAGCTAGTTTGATTCAAAATGGCCGACTCACCTAATTAGCTAGTTTGATTCAAAATGGCCGACTCACCTAATTAGCTAGTTTGATTCAAAATGGCCGACTCACCTAATTAGCTAGTTTGATTCAAAATGGCCGACTCACCTAATTAGCTAGTTTGATTCAAAATGGCCGACTCACCTAATTAGCTAGTTTGATTCAAAATGGCCGACTCACCTAATTAGCTAGTTTGATTCAAAATGGCCGACTCACCTAATTAGCTAGTTTGATTCAAAATGGCCGACTCACCTAATTAGCTAGTTTGATTCAAAATGGCCGACTCACCTAATTAGCTAGTTTGATTCAAAATGGCCGACTCACCTAATTAGCTAGTTTGATTCAAAATGGCCGACTCACCTAATTAGCTTGTTTGATTCCAAATGGCCGACTCACCTAATTAGCTAGTTTGATTCAAAATGGCCGACTCACTTAATTATGTTGTTTGATTCAAAATGGCCGACTCACCTAATTAGCTAGTTTGATTCAAAATGGCCGTCTCACCTAATTAGCTAGTTTGATTCAAAATGGTCGACTCACCTAATTAGCTAGTTTGATTCAAAATGGCCGACTCACCTTATTCTCTTGTTTGATTCAAAATGGCCGACTCACCTAACTAGCTAGTTTGGTTCAAAATGGCTGACTCATCTAATTAGCTAGTTAGATTCAAAATGGCCGACTCACCTAATGAGCTTGTGTATTGAACCTACCTTGTATATTGCCTTGTATATTGAACCAAAATGGCGCCCTATGTAACTCAGTTTCTCTGAAAAGTTAAGTCCCATTCATTTCCTATGGGAAATTTACGATTTTTGTTAGCAAAATATTTCGCGATGGTAACTCCGATTGCTTAGAAAAGTAATAGCACACATCTCGGAGTCGGGCCGGTCGTTTTGATATAACTTTTGTGGGGGTACACGTTACGGTACGAGCCGCATTAACGGAGATGGATGAATAATAAATAAAAAAAAATAAATAAAGAAACCCTTATTGGGTGGAGAACAATAGGTTGCTTCCAAGCATTTACAATGCATTGGCAGCCCCCAACTAGAAAGTTCCTGGAGAAACTTCGACGGGGGCTGCCGGCTGTTGCCGGATTTTTTATTCCGTGCCGTACAGGCTGTTGCCGAATAGAAACATTTAGGTGTGAACAAGTAACAGATGTGATCCGTCAAACACAGACACATCTAATTCTACAGATAAAGGTAGAAGGAAGACAATAAAAATAAACCATCATGACCAACTTGAGGAGCAACAAGGTTTTTTTTTTTAATCCATCGTCTCACCTATATAAACACTGTGAAGATCACCAGATCCAAAAACGGACTATAACAAAGCAAAAACAGTTTAACACTTTAAGTTATGAATTTGTCTGCTGTTTTTCTGACCTTCTTACAGACTTTATTAAGAATTTATTTTTTATTATGTATTATTATTTATTTATTAAGAACACCAGCATCATTATATATGACACACAGAAACAGTATGTTATGTACAACTATTGCATTTGGCAAAAAAGGCAATTTTGAAGGAATTAATATTTAAGATTATTATTGTAATAGTATGCATAAATTGTATAAAGATTATATAATGCATTTTGAATGCAATGCGAAAAGCAATCTACTGGAGTTTGAGGAACATTTAAAACAGATTAATTATTTTATATTTCTCCAACAATTTTTGCCATTTAGTCACTAAATGTCAAATAAATCTGGAAGGTAAAGTTAGTATTAAACCAGTATTTTTAAAAGTTTCCCAGTAACCACATTTCTCTTTTTCTTTTTGTTCGGTTATTTTTTCTTTCAAAGGCAGTGATTTTTAACATGGGGTGGACACCCTGACGTGAACCTGAAAGGCAAC
Organism: Garcialebias charrua; assembly: GCA_038048925.1. Taxonomy (NCBI): domain Eukaryota; kingdom Metazoa; phylum Chordata; class Actinopteri; order Cyprinodontiformes; family Rivulidae; genus Garcialebias; species Garcialebias charrua. The sequence continues at coordinate 23,601 of JBBPBX010016596.1, read as the reverse complement.
ATGATTGCATGATCTGTGGTGTTTAGTAAGCCAAGCTGCCCCAGTCTTAGCTACTAGATATTCACCAGCAGATGGTACCAATAAAATAAAAATAAAAAAATAACTACAATCATATGACAAGGCTTTTGGTCATGAGATAAGTTGGATAAAAAAATAAAAGTCATAATATTCTATAGTAATTTGACCTAAAACACCACTGGCTAAAAATATTTAGGCATGGACATACAGACACTGTAATCAATAAAGATTTCAAGCAGCACATTAGCTAGCTAACAATATGCAAAAAGCTGTCAAGAGTCACTAATAATGAGGAGGGAAGTGTTATAGAAGCAGGGTGTGTATGGATGATTTACCCCCACGTGTCACCACAGTCCATATCACTGTCACTGTAAACCAAGAAGACCAAGGGGGACATTAAGCTCAATAAAAATGCTCTCCTAACACCACTTGTTCTACATAAATCAAAAGAGATCAATGCACAATTGAGGACTGTGGCCTCTGTTGTGCAAATGAGTCCTGGCTTGTGAACAAGATAATAAATCCCTGCCACATTATTTCTGCTTTTGATAAATGGAGCAAGATGGAGGGGGGGGGGGTCTGTGAGTGGGAGCATATAGTACACCTGACTGAATACTACTAATAAAACACGCAAGGGTTCTTTGATCCACCCAGTCAATGCTTCTCTAGCAATAAACAAAATAATTTCACTTTCCAAACATGTTTGGACTTACTGCTATCTGTTTCTGAAATTCCACATGAAACATGTATTGTTTTTAAATCAAGTTGCAATAAAAGTATTTATATACAGTCTATGTATATTATTCTTTTTCTATTTAGTTGTATAATGGTGACACAAATGGTCATGCCATTGATGCTGTTCATTTACATGTGTGATCTTTCTTGAAAGGTAGAATTCTAGTCAGAAGTGTGCCAAAGACTGCCAGGGGTTAGCTCTCAAATACAAGGCAGCTTTTAACCTCTGACAAATCTGGGATCAGTGTCAGATGTGAGCTATGCCAAAGGCTGGATTGGTGCGGAGGGAGGAAATGACTTTTCAGGGCACAGTATGTCTTTGTACCCTAGTTGACCCCTAAAGCAAATGATGGCAGGAATAGAGGGGGAAAATCCACTTTCAAACATGCCACCAACCACCCTTGCATCTATTCTGCCATGAGGCACTCTGCACCTCTTGATTGCCACTGAAGACTTATAAGATCTCCTTTAGTTCCATCTGTGCTTTTTCCCAGCAAGTCTTCTAGTTCACTCAACACCAATCCTGAGCTGAACCAGCAGAAAGTAATGAATCAGAATATTTCATTTGCATTTGCAAGCGCAAGACTACCTTTGCAGACTTTAATTTCACACCATATATGAGGTGGACACCTTAAACAACACTTTTTTTAAATGTGATCCTGTACATATAATTTAAGGTTTGCATGTATGAGTGTACTTTTGTACATGGATTTATACATGTACTGCATCGTAACTGGTAAACATGTTTCCACAGTGTGAATTTTGAAAACTGAGCAGAATTTATATTTTTTATGTACAGTGAGAATCTTCAATGGAAAATGTTTTTGAATATCATAACATGTGACTGCATAAAATATTCCAAAACACTACAGTTAATCAATAAAACGTTTTGTTTGGCTTCGAATGAACAATAATTTAAGGTAGTATATTGGTGAAATGCAACCATTTGAGGTAACTTGAACTTGGCTTAATATTATGAGAAATGTAAGGATTTGGTTAGTTTTTAGTAATTGTTTGTGTTTATTATTACCCGAGTTTCATTGTTTGCCAGCTTGCTAATGTTTTCTGTGAGATTCCTCTCCACATGCTTCAACTCCAGCCCCGCCCACACTCACATGTTCCCTGTTGTCTCCCTGTCAGGTGTTTGTGATTTTGTTCATTAGTGTTGTCTTTATTTTTCTTTGTATTTCGTATGTTCCTCAGATCTGCACTGAGCAATATTTAGCTGTCATTTGGTCCTCGAGTCCTTGTGTTTTCCCCTGAGCTAGAGTTGCACTCGGGTCCAAATAATCTGAACCGACCCGGCCCCAGCCTGTAACCATCAGCTCTGAACCCCACTGACGAATTAACAGTAATTACAGGTCGGTACCTGGGAAAAAAACCAACATTTTAAATTAAGCTTTGACTGCTTATACCACCGACTATTACTAATGGTTGGTGGATGAGTGCGCCTGAGGGGGCAGAAGATCAGAGATGAGGAGCCGTCAAAGAGCATATGCTTCCCCTGCTTCTGCCATTGGACCCTGCCTGACACGTCAGATATGTTGTGATCTCATATGTTTGGGTCTCGGCTGCGCACGTCCACTGAGTGCAGCAGCTGAGGGAACATACGTTTGGGCTGATGGGTCGCTGGTAGTAGTCCATCTGAAGCTTAACTGAACTTTTTACCTCCTTTTGCTGCACTGTGTGAACAGTTTTCAAATTTTTTTATGGATACAATCTCTGCTCTGAGACCCTCCTCAACACAAGTTTACACAGACCCCTCCTTACTTCCTCCATCCTCAGCTGCCTTTGAACAGTTTGAGCTGGTGACTAGCTGTTTTAAAGGACATCATGGACCACATGCAGCCTTCTAACTCACCTTTGGACTGTGTCCCCTCTCAACTGTTTTAAGGATGTTTTTAACACTCTTGGTCCATTAGTTCTTGTCTTGTTGACATGTCCCTGTCATCAGGCTGTGTTCCAGCTACTTTTAAACATGCTGTGGTGCAGCCTCTCATAAAGAAGAAAAACATTGACACAACACTGCTCTTAAATTAAAGACCTATTTCTAAACTGCCTTTTTCTGTATATTTTTTTTTTTTGAGAAAGTTGTTTTTAATCAACTTAAGAGGTTTTTAACTGTTAACAGCATTGGTGAAAAAAATCCAGTCAGGCTTTAAATCAGGCCACAGCACAGAGACAGCCCTTTTAAGAGTTTTTAATTACTTTTTTTTAACTGTTGACGCAAGAAGCTCTTCCGTTTTAGTGCTTTTAGATCTTTCTGCTGCCTTTGATACTGTGGACCACAACATCTTGCTGTCACGACTTGAGCAGGTGGTCGGTATCAAAGGCACAGTTTTATCCTGGTTTAGATCCTACCTGACTGACAGGAGTATTTCTGTTCACTTAGGGAAATGTTCTTCGTCTCCAGCTCCTCTGATCTGCGGGGTCCCTCAAGGGTCTATTTTCGGTCCACTGCTTTTTAATCTTTACATGTTGCCTTTGGGGTCCATTTTTAGAAAACACAACATCCCTTTTCATTGCTTTGCTGATGATACCCATTTATATCTTCTGATTGAATCAGACAGGGTCACTTCACTGAATCCACTCTTGAACTGTCTAAACAACATTAAAGTATGGTTAAAACTAAATTTTCTGAATTTAAATGAAAATAAAATGGAAGTCATCATCGTTGGTAAATGTAATACCCTTAAAGCTGCACTATGTAACTTTGTAATGCAGTCTGTAACTTTTCTAACAATATATTTTTCTTCACTCTGTCACTATCTACTAGGCATGTAACGGTTGTAATGGGTGTACCGAACCGTTTCGGTACACCACGTTCGGTTCGGTCCAACTGCGTACCGTTTCGGTTATTTTTTCACTCATTAAACGTTCTTAACAGGGGAATATATGCTTCGCGGAACAAAATTTCCTGGGCGCGTTTCAGCACGGAGCTATTTTCGCGTGGCACGCGCAGCATTTAGCCGTTAGCATCTCGTGCGGTCTCCTGTTTTTGAACGTTATAGCTTTCTTGTTAAAAGACGAGCGCACGCGCAGCTTGTGTGGACTTTGTTTCATGAAGACTCTGCAGCAGCTGAGTGCGTGACGCAGCTCTCTGCAGCAGCAACACGTCACGTGAACACGCTGGAAACTGTCATCCGAACGTGAACGAAGAGCTGTATTAAAACTACTTCATCCGAACGTGAACAGCAGCTGTATTAAAACTCCTTCCATCAGGTAATCAGAGCGGTCCAGAGCAAAAACACAAGCTGTATGAGTTTTTAAATCTCGAATCTAAGTCTGAACGTTGTTATATGCGCAGGCTTTAAAGTTGCTGAGCGTCGCTATGAGACATTCATCACGTCAACACTTCAAAAAGTTCAGCTCTTCATGAAAAAACTAACTGATGTTGTCAACAACAAGCCCTGGACCAGATTAAAGCCCTGCCTGCCATGATGATGAAGAGTGAGAGATTAATAATAATAATAATAATGAATTCAATTTATAACGCACTTTTCATTAGTGAAAATCTCAAAGTGCTACACACATTGAATGCTACACACATTCATACACCGGTAGCGGCAGACTACCATGCAAGGTGCTTTCCAGTCCTACCGGGAGCAACTCGGGGTTAAGTGTCTTGCCCAAGGACACAACGACACATGGTGTGGGGAACCGGGATTCGAACCGCCAACCTTCTGATCGGGGGACAACTGCCATTACCACTACACCACGACCGCCCCAATTCAATTGTTCAAGATGTATTGTTTTATTATTATCTAAATAATCTTTTTTTTAATCATAATCTTATTAACTAGTTTTTTTTTAAATCTCTTTTGTTTTTTTATTTCCAGTCTGTGACAGAGGTAAATCCACCTGCAGCTAAGTGATGACTGAACTGAACTCTGAACTGTTCCCACAGTCCCACCTGTCCCACCAAGAAGAAGTTGTGAGTACAGTAATGAGGACAAATACAGCCACACTGCTGCTACTGAACAAAAACTTGATTAGTTAGATTGTAAACAGTCTGTTGCTGCTTATTGTTCTGGTTCTGACTGTTATTGCATTTATTAAGATTTTTATTATTGTTCATATAGTTTATTTATTGTAGAGTGCTGTTTATTTAAAATATCATCCAAATGGGTCACTTTTATTTATTACTACAATACAATACAAACATATTTTTGGCATATTTTCAAAATAAACATTTTGTAAGTCTTTATTTTGTAAAAAAATAAATAATAATAATTGTACCGAAAATAAACCGAAAATAAACCGAACCGAGCTCTCCTTGTAGTTGAACCGAACCGAAATGTGATTTTAGCGTACCGTTACACCCCTACTATCTACTGACAGACTGATGTTAGACAAAGTAATCTCTGAAAAAAACTATAGTCCCCTTGCTTCTCTATCAGCATTTATAAAAACACTAAAAACACAGAGTGACCCGCCATTAACCAGCCAATAAAAACAGAGTTTGTAACCAGCCAATAAAAACAGAGCTTGAATTTGAATCAGCCAATAAAAACAGAGCTTGAATTTGAATTTCAGCAGGGCCAGGGGGAGCAGAGCCATATATGGCTCTGAGGGGGAGGGATCAGAATCCTTTGCCTGTTGAAAATTTTTCTAAGTTCTGCACTCTACAGAAAGTTACACATAGCACCTTTAATGTTCTTGGCCCCTTGGCTTCATACAGCCACTCCAATGTCAGGAATATGGGAATTATTTTTGATAGTGCTTTTAAATTAGAAACATAGATAAATGTAGTTGTTAAATCCAGTTTCTTCCAGACTTATTGCCAAGGTGAAGTCTTGCCTCCCTTTCAGATACCTTGAAAAGGATATTCATGCTTTTATTACCTCTCGTTTGGACTATTGTAATTCATTGTATGTTGGTTTAGACAAATCATCTTTGCATCGTTTACAGTCTGTCGAGAACGCAGCAGCTTGTCTTTTAACAGCAACTAAAAAATATGAACACATAACCCCTGCCCTGGCTTCCCTCCACTGGCTCCCTGTCCACTTCCGGGTTGATTTTATTAATTCATTCATTTCATTCATTTATTTATTTCTATAGCACTTTACACAGCTACGGTGATGGTGACCAAAGTGCTTAACATAAAACAGTAAAGTACTTACAATGACAACATTTTAAGATTCTATTGCTTGTTTTTAAAGTCTTAAAAGGTCTGGCCCCGTCTTATTTATGTGATCTCTAACATCTACACTTCAGTAAGAGCACTCCGGTCTACTGTACAAACCAGTTCCTCTTAGATGTTCCCAGATCCAAACTGAAATCCAGAGGTGATCAGGCTATTGTGGTTGCTGGTCCAAAATTGTGGAACAGTTTACCAGAGAATTTAAAGACCGCTCAGACTGTTGAGACTTTTAAATCTTTGTTCAAGACTCATCTGTATTCCTTGGCATTTGATCCATGCAGAGTCTGAGAACTAATTTTGAGCTGATTTTATTGTTGTTGTGTGTTATATTTACTGTATTGTTAACTTTATTATGTTTTTGAGTGGCACTAGATGCATTTTTACTTTTTTTATAATTTGTCTTAACTGTAAAGCACTTTGGTCAACTTTTGTTGTTTTTTATGTGCTATATAAATAAGGTGACATTTACATTGACATTCAACCAGCTGGTCAGCATGCAGTCAAATGGCCATGTGTGGCAGGTGCAGTATGGCAAGCCATGTTTGCATGTATTGGATTGTCAGTCACACGTGTTCCTGACACAATAAAAGGCCCGACACCAACCCGGCCCACACATTAAGCACATTATTATGGTCCGGCCCAGTCCGAATCCAGGTCAGGCGGGGCTGGGCTCTGGGTTAAGGTTAGAAATAACAGCTCTACCCTGAGCCTCATTGAGTACCGGTATATATTAGTGCATTAACAGAGTACCCGAGTTTTCGACAGATCGAGTGCTTTGACTTCTATCGAGGCTTTTTTGTCCACCTCGGGTACCCGTAGTACGTCACATTTCACAGCGCGCGAGGTAGCTTTTAGCTTTTAGTAGACGCTACAAAATGGATTCCTGTGTGCGCACGGATGTTAATGGAGCAGGCCGTCTTGTCAAAAAGGTAAAACAGTTTATAATTTTATAAATTGCGCTACTCATTGAATCATCCTGTAGATTTTCTGTTCTTTGAACACCGTAGTAGATTGTGACAGCAGGGGGCAGTGTTGCATTGCAGGTCACATATATAACACGGCCGAAACGGCGTCTTCTCTCTCGTTTCACAAACAAAAAGCAGCAAATATTCATCTCTCTAGCTATTAAAAACCTATAAACACAATCTCTAAAAGTAAACCTAAATTGCACAGCACTGCAGGCGGTGGTACGGTGTGGCTGTGGCCCCATTTGTTTTTAAGTTTCGGTTCAGCCGCTGAACCGAAACTTAAAAACAAATGGGGCCTTACTTTCACTTTTAATATTAATATTAATAACTAATAGTTTTGTTTTTCCTGTGACTTATCTGCAGTATGATAAATGATAGGAGCATAATAAATGCTCCCAATGTTTTGTTGGTCTTTTTTTTCTTTTTGTAAAGACGTTTTTTATGCATTTATATTTATTTATTTATTTTGCATCATAAGACACTGTGACGTCATCAGCTACTCGAGCGCCGCTCGAGTTTTTTTATGTTAATGTCGAGGTTAAAAATTATGTACTCGTTCAACCCCTAGTATATATTACTTCTCAGTTGCCACATCACAACTGTATTTAGTAATTTTTGTACACATTTCCATATTTAGTCAAAAGGCAGAGCTCTCAATTTACCGATCGATCTATGTTCCTACCCTCATCTATGGTCATGAGCTCTGGGTTATGACCGAAAGAACGAGATCTCGGATACAAGCGGCTGAAATGAGTTTTCTCCGCAGGGTGTCTGGACTCTCCCTTAGAGATAGGGTGAGAAGCTCAGTCATCCGGGAGGGACTCTGAGTAGAGCCGCTGCTTCTCCACATCGAGAGGAGCCAGTTGAGGTGGCTCGGGCATCTGGTTAGGATGCCTCCTGGACGCCTCCCTGGTGAGGTGTTCCGGGCATGTCCCACCGGGAGGAGACCCAGAGGAAGACCCAGGACACGCTGGAGGGACTATGTTTCTCGGCTGGCCTGGGAACGCCTTGGGATTCCCCCGGAGGAGCTGCTCCAAGTGGCTGGGGAGAGGGAAGTCTGGGCCTCCCTACTTAGGCTGCTACCCCCGCGAACCCGACCCCGGATAAGCGGAAGAAAATGGATGGATGGATGGATGGATTTCCATTTTTATTTTGAGAGCTTTGAGTCCATTCTGCATTTTGGGTCCTAACCTTCCACTGACCATGACAAAATGTGTATTTTTTTCCCTTCAAGCTCACAAAGTTCTAAGTACATGTATTTGTGTCCAAATGACGAGCAAGCCATGTTGTTACATTTTCTGTGTGTACACTTCTTGCAAAACTATATTGTATACCGTGCATCATTTTTGTTGCCCATGTCCACCCACATCATATTTGTCATGGCTTGTTTTGTACCCAGACAGTTGCTAGCAGTTGGCAGCATGACAGCTCAGTGGTTAGCACCGTTGCCTCATAGCAATAAGGTCCTAGGTTTAATCCCCAGTCGGACCTGGGGTCTTTCTGTGTGGAGTTTGCATGTTCTTCTCGTGTTATTACAACGTGGAGTTGTTGGGAGGAAGTTGACATGAATTGACTTTCTCTTTTAAGCTGAGAACTTGGACCAAGTGTCAACGGTCCAGTTCAACAGCCGAGTTGATAGCAAGACTGCTGTAAACTCACTTGAACTCTAAGTTCTATCTGAATGAGGTTCCTTCAAGGAATCCTTTATTCTGAAAATCAACCAGACTGCCGTTACTTCAGTGGGCCAAAGGCGGACGTGAGAAGCTGCAAGGTAAACTGACTGACCTCATCGGACTTCAAGGACCTGATCGCTCTTTGCAGACCGTCAAAGGTAAAGTCGCTGATTGTTTACACACGGATACGTCCAGCTGGAGACCGCACGGAGAACGTGTCATGTTCTGGTTATAAACATTCAAGATAGTTCACCCCCTCTTTTCCACCTTTCCTCCTTCTTATGCTAAAAAAACTTCCCTTTAAACTTTATATCTGTTGTCAGCAACAAACTAAGTTAAGAGTACCTGCAGAAGAAGTAATGTCATCTTTTACTTGTCTGTTGTTCAAAATTTAAATCTGTCGATAGTTAAGGTATAAGAAATTGATCAAGAACCAATTCTCATGAAATGTTGTTGTAATTTAACGATTCTGTCATTAAATGATTCATCTCCTGGTGAACCAGCATAATAACGTTTCCTGTTAAGTTATATCTCACCTACAAGTTCAAGTTTAAATCCTGAAAAAAGAGAACTTGTTTAATATTGATGATAAGTTGTGTCAGATAAAAATCTACTCAATTTCTCATCTGGAATATTGTACAGTCAGTAAAACTGACCAGTATACATACTCTACACGAGCAAGCCATGTTGTTACATTTTCTGTGTGTACACTTCTTGCAAAACTATATTGTATACCGTGCATCATTTTTGTTGCCCATGTCCACCCACATCATATTTGTCATGGCTTGTTTTGTACCCAGACAGTTGCTAGCAGTTGGCAGCATGACAGCTCAGTGGTTAGCACTGTTGCCTCATAGCAATAAGGTCCTGGGTTTAATCCCCAGTCGGACCTGGGGTCTTTCTGTGTGGAGTTTGCATGTTCTTCTCGTGCTTGCATGGGTTTTCTCCAGATACTTCGGTTTCCTCCCACAGACCAAAAACATGTATGCTAGGCTGCCTTCAGACCCAGACCTCCCTTGCAAAGAGATCTGTGATCTCAATGGGATTTGCCTGGTTAAACAAAGGTTAATAAAACCAGGTTAGTGTCCCCGTTTATAGTCAAATTTCACATTTTGTGCCGATAATTTTTCTATTTACGCAACTATGAATATGCAATACATTGTTTGTACATATACACATGATAAAAATAAAGAAGAATGCAATGTGGCTAATAAGAACCATATAGCAAAGGTGACACTAAAACAAGCTTTTGTTTCTTTAGCAAAAAGCTAGGAGCTGCTTTACAAAAACAAAGTCTATTTGTAGTAGGTGAAATCTCACATATGTTGCACTGAACTCCCTAACACTTGGCTGTGAGAAAATAAGGTTTATCTCTAAACTCAGAGCATACTGCTATTGGTGTGAAAGCCAATTATTATTATTGATTCATGCTACTCAAAATGTTTAAGCTTCTTAATAAATTAAA
>JBBPBX010016596.1:0-12150 GCA_038048925.1 Garcialebias charrua | reverse complement strand
ATAATGGATTCATAATTCTAACAGCTTCAGGGTAGAAGCTGTTCCTCAGTCTGGTGGTTCTACATTTAATGCCCCTCAACCTCCTGCCTGAGGGGAGTGGGGCAAAAAGTGTGTGTGGCTGGGTGAGTGTGGCCCTTCATGATGCAGGTGGCTCTCTTCCTGCATCTGGAGGTGAAGATGTCTGTGATGGTGGGGAGGCTGACTCAAACATATTTCTGTGCAGCCTTCACCACTCTCTGCAGAGCTTTTCTTTCTGCAGCTGTGCAGCCTCCATGCCACACGTTGATGCTGGAGCACAGGATGCTCTCCACTGCGCACCTGTAGAAGGAGGTGAGGACTCAGCTTCCTAAATGAGGAGATTTCTCAATCAGGCTGGTGGTGTTGTTGTCCCAGCTGAGGTTATCATTCATGTGCACACAAGTACTTGTAACTGGAGACCACTTCCACCACAGATCCTCCTACGTTCAGTGGGGTGTAGGGGAGTTTTCTCCATCTGAAGTCCACAACTATCTCCTTCGACTTCTTCACATTGATGGAAAGGTTGTTCTTCTTGCACCAGTTCTCCAGGTGTTCCACCTCCTGCCTGTAGCTGGACTCATCATTGTTTGTGATACATCCAACCACCGCTGTATCATCTGTATTCTCAGTCCAGCTAATGATATATCATCATTATACTGTCACCACATGTGACACTGTAGGGATGGTGTTCTCAGCATTATGAGCCCTGTTGGGTGTGTCTTTGAAAGGAAAGTGCAGTTTTGGAGTCTTCGGACTACAAAGTATATAACCTTCCGTATTTTTTAGGATGAAAGTGTTTCCTATATGTGATGTCTTTTTCCTGCCACTCCTCCATGAGCTCAGCTTTGTGCAGCTTCTAGTAGTCCAGGACAGATCCTCATCTTATCTGCGGCCTCCTGGATGTTTCTCTGATTCGTGCCCTCTTTATATCTGTGAGTCCTGGTTGGCTTTCTCCCTCTTGCCAGAGGCTTTACAAATAATAGGTTTAAAAAAAGTCTCCCCCCCCCCCAATTTAACTTAATTAATCTGAAGTATGTTTTGTAGAATTATTCTCCATAATGAAACTAAAATTCCATTTAAATTCTAGGATTTAAGGCAATAAAACAAAAATGGGTGTTTACTTTTGCAACCCACCATACAAACAGGTGCTTCTTCTGTGAAATTTAAAAAAAAAAAATCAAAAATTTGAAATATAAAACTGGATAAAACATACCTCTGTGCTTTTATTACATCCATAAAGGAGCTCCTGTTAAAATAAAAGGAAGAAATACTTTTTATAGAATTGTCCAACATAAATGTATTAGAAAATTTCTGTCAACGTGACTAATTAGTAATACTCATAGAAATCCTGTTTTTGTATTAGTCAGTAACATAAGCTTTCAGGTGTTAAAAAAACATTACATGAAGCAAATCACTGATGTTTTTTGCTACCTTTAATTTTTGGACTCGCTTGTCATCACTTGGCAAGTCAATCAAACTGTCGATGTTCACCTCGTCTGGCATGTCACTCTCCTGAGGACAAAAACATTACATATGAAAAACACAAACATTAGGACACAGTAGAACAAACAAAAATGCTTGCGACCTTTAGGTGTTGCTTGATTTTCAAAACCTTTATATATTTTTCTTCTCTGTGCACTTTGGAAAGGTGACATTGTTACATATCTAACAAAGTTAAGTCAGGTCCTCTGGATGGATTAAAAAAAGTTGAAACATTTCGTCTTTTATCCAGAAGACTTCGTCAGTCTGAGGAGCTGCACTAAACTCAGTCTTATAAATAGCCCCTTCTCAAAGTGGATCAACCAGTTTTTTTTATTTTTTAAATCAACGTCTTTTTATTGAATTTTTTGGGGTTTTAGAACATAAATGGGGCGGCTGTGGATGAGTGGTTAGAGCAGTCAGATTTATTTATTTATATTTTCTTCTTTTGGCTGCTCCCTTCTTTAGGTGGTTGTCACTGCGAACTAAGTTGTATGAAGACTTGGCAATTGTTTTTATTCCGGAAGCCCTTCCTGACACACAACCACAGACCACCAAGCTAGCACAGTCCTCTTTGTGGAACAGAGAGCTGCTTTCTAGGGCATCCAGGGGAGCAGATGGTGGGTGTTAAGGGCCTTGCTCAAGGGCCCAGAGTGGGACATATGAGGTTGGAGGCAGGTGTGGGTGCTTCAGCTATCCCACCCACATTTTGATGTTGTCAGTACCGGGAGTTGAACCAGCGATCTTCTGATCACAGGCCCACTTTAACCTCTGCATGGCCACTCCTTTCCCAAGGGCTTAATAAATAATGCAAATAAAATCTGAGAGATTGGGCAGCCCAGAGAGAGATTGCCGTTGATTTTTACCCGGGCTGTTGGTCTGGAATATAAGGATTGACTCACTCTAATAAATTTATTGTGTATTGCAACTTTTCCAAGGATTTTATGAAGAAAAAGCCATCGTACAGAATCAAACACCTTTTCTGTGTCGAGTCCAACTATTAAAATTTCAGTGTTATTTTCGTTTGACTTGTTCCATAATGTGTAATCTAAGAAAAGCTAAGTCTGGTCCTTTGGACATTCAAAAATCAAAACAAAACAAAAAAGTAGAAACGTTTCGTCTTTCGCTGAAAGACTTCCTCAGTCTGAGATGCTGTATTCATCTCAGTCTTTTAAATAGCCCCCTCTCACAGTAGATCAACCAGTTTGCTGCTGACAGCCCAAACCAGCTGCTCACATGATCAAGGAGGACCATCAGCCTAACGATGGATTGTTAGCACCCTGATGGTTGTTTGCTACTCACAGAGGGCTGAGTGATACTAGCAATAACAGCATTGTAAGAGGGGGACAGTTGAACACGGAGGCCTCCACCTCTGTTTAATGATGGATGGTTTCTTTTCACAAAGATGGCCTCCTTTACTCCTCTCTCAAACCATTGTTCACATCTTCATCCCTGAAAGAGTGACCGCTGGCCTGGAGATGAGTGTAGACCGCAGAGTCCTGACCTCATGATGTTGATCTTCTGTGCTGGGCCATCCTCTTGGCCAGTGGCTGTTTAGTTTCCCCGATATAAGACTGATCACAGCCTAGCTCCTTGGGTGGACCTTGGCAAGCTGGGGGGTATGTTGGGTCAGCGGGGGAGCTGACTCTCTGTGGGAGCATTGTTCCAGCAGTTATTTTTCTCCATATCCCTCACCACGCACTGCCCCCCTCTTCATTTCAAAATTAATACATGTAGGGATTTTGAGGCTCGGGTGTGCAACAACATTTTTACATCTCTGTTGTTCAGAACCACCTGGGGCTCAATTTTATTACAAACCTTAGACATTCACTAATAACATCCTCATAACATTCACATATAGGAACCTGGGGTGGGCACTGTTGTTATGGGTGGCGGGATGACACTATTCTCACCTCCTGTGCCTGTGCTCACTTGAAAATTATGCATTAGTCAGTAAGGGCTTGGGTTAGAGTTGGGGTGGAGGGGAAACTGGCATTATGCCAACCTCTGCTCCTTCTTCTTTCCTTTTTTTTAAATTGCACTTTACAACAGCACACACCAACAGTACATCTGGGGGTGGGGGTGTATGTGTCGGGGTCTAATATTATTATTGTTATTATTATTTTCTTTTATTACCCCCTGGTTCCCTGGCTGCCATTCTGGGGGTGGGGTCTGGTAGAGTGGCAGGCCGTCGGGTGTTGTCCTAGACTCTGGGGGGTTCGGGGTCTGGGGGTTTGCCGTGGGTAGGACTGGCACTGCACCTCCCTGGGGCCGCTTGGGTGTCCTGTCCTGTCAGCTGGGTGTGGGCTAGATCTTGGATATCGGCTCCTCTCTGACCCAGTATAAATGGGCCTACCTCCTGGGTTCCGGCGTGGGCTGCCCCAAGTAGGGGGCTGGTACATGTATTGGACCTGGGGGGTATAGAGTGAGTATCGGGATTATGAATGGAATGTGTTGTTATTGTATGTCTTTGAGTGAGTGAGGGTGAGGATGAGGGTGGGTCTGTGTGATTGTGTTTGTGTATGAATGTCTATTTGTCAGTCCGGGTCGTAGTCTGTCCCCTATTCGATACAGCTGAGGCTGCTTGGTGTCGCGCCCCTGGCGCGTGGCCCCCCCCAGTGGGGTGTGCCCTTGCTAGCCGGCATGCTTGGGGCCCTAGGTGTCAGGGTTGGGCGCTTGGGCGTATGTCGGCTCGGCCGGGTGGCTGCCTGGTGGGGCTCAGGTCCTCTGGTCCTGTCGGGCCGGCCTGGGTGGCTGCCTGGTGGGGCTCAGGTCCTCTGGTCCTGTCGGGCCAGGGCCTGAGGGGTGGGCTTCCTTGGTGTTTGGGCCTTGGTGCCTAGGCCTGGTGCTACACCGGTGCAGCGGTTTCCGACGGGGGCCTGTGAGTATGTTGCTATGAGCCCCGGGGGGTCATTGTGTGTAGTCGCTGGTGGGGGTCTTCCGGTTCTACCCTATGGTCGGATCTGGGGGGTGGGTGAGTGGCTCGTCATGTTTGGATGGCCCTGGGGGCTCTGCGCTCGAGGTCCTTCTTAGAGTCTTGGGCTCTGGTCCCCCTTATATCTGCCTCGGGCCTTGGGGGGCGGATCTCTGATGCTTCACGTTTGCTATTGAATGTTCTATTAGAGAAGCCTTATCCACTTATGCATGCTCACAACCACAAACAAATGGATGCAGGGATCTAAGTGTAGATATCATATGTATATATGTAGATGGGTATATTGACTGCATATGAATGTATATGTATGTATGTATATATTTGTAGATATAGGTATATATATATATATATATATATATATATATATATTTATAGAAATCTAAAAAAAAAAGACTGATCACAGCCCTCATGACACTGAACAGCATACACAATAGTACTCTGTTTGTGCCGGGGACTGGATCTTTGGGATGAACCAGTCTTTGCCGTAATGTTTCTATTCTGTATGTGGTGTTCTGAGTTGCCAACTACAGATACCATGGACTTTGTGGATAAGGTGAGGGATGTCATCATGGAGACTGATGAAATAATGGTCTCTTTTGATGTCACATCACTCTTTACATCAAGCTAAAACAACTTAACAACAAGCTAAGGCTAGAATTTTGGATAAGAGTCAACAGATTTGACTCCAAATGGGACCCGCTTCATCTAACAAGCTCCATTCCAGTCGCTGAGTGGACCAGAACTCAGTCAACGATGTTGGACTCAGACTTTAGTCCGTGATAAACAGCTGATTTACAGCAGGTAAATCAACCTTCTTAATAATGTTTGCTTGTGTTTACTTCGATCACACAACAACCAACTGAGTTTTTAAAGTATTTATTTTTATGTTTTTCCTGCGTGGTCGAAAAGCTGTCCTTCCAACAAACGGACCAGTTCTGATGGGTCCACGATGAACACAGCAGAATCCAGTTCATTAAAGTCGTTACAGTTCAGTTAATGTGTTTTTAATAGTGTTCAGTTAAATTATCAGTGTTTGTGTGACATATAGTTTGTGGTTTTGAATAAATAAATAAATACAAAATAAACCTGGTGTCTTCATTTTCAACTTTAATAACACACATGTTACGCATATTTTAAATGATGTAACGAGTCCAGATGTATTAATTTAGCTCAGATAACTTAATCTCCCACGCTAACCTAAATACTGTTTATTATTGTTAAACTGTTAATTATTTACCACATATGTTATTGTGCAACGTGACGCATGAAATGTCCCCTTGCCTCGTTCAATAAACAGTGATGCAACCTGGCCCAGGGCATCAGAAAGGCCAAGAAGCAGTATTCCAGGAAAATAGCTCATCGCTTCAAGGACAGCAAGGATACACGGAGTCTGCATGTGGCAGGGAATACAGACCATCACAAACTACAAACCATCCCCACAGACCTGTGACAGCACAACCTCTACGCTGAATGAACTGAATGACTTCTTTGCTCGGTTTGAGGCATGTAACAGCACATCTGCACAAAAACTCACCCCCTCTCCTGATGGCCAGGTGCTGGCGCTGTCCTCAGACAGCGTGAGGCGATCATTCATCAAGATCAACGCCCGGAAAGCTTCTGGTCCTGACAACATACCTGGTCGTGTGCTGAAGGACTGTGCAGGAGAACTCGCAGCGGTCTTCACGGACATCTTTAACATCTCGCTGAGTCAGGCCATCGTCCCCACCTGTTTCAAAGCCACCACCATCATCCCTGTCCCAAAGAAGGCAATGCCCTCCTGCCTCAATGACTATCGTCCAGTAGCACTCACCCCCATCCTGATGAAGTGCTTCGAACGGCTAGTCATGAAAAGCATCACATCTGTCCTCCCTGGATCCCTTCCAATTTGCATATCGGCCTAATCGCTCAACCGACGATGCCATCTCCTCTGCCCTCCACACAGCTCTCACACATCTGGACACGAAAGACTCCTATGTCAGAATGCTGTTCATCGACTTCAGCTCAGCATTCAACACCATCATCCCCCAACAGCTCATCCTTAAACTGGACAGTCTGGGGCTGAACACCTCAATGTGTAACTGGCTGCTAGACTTCCTGACCGGGAGACCACAGGCAGTACGGGTCGGGAATAACACATCCAGCACCATCACATTGAATACAGGAGCCCCACAAGGATGTGTGCTGAGCCCCCTTCTATTCACCCTGCTAACACACGACTGCACACCATCATACAGCTCCAACCACTTCATCAAGTTTGCGGACGACACAACAGTGGTGGGTCTCATCAGCAACAACGATGAGACGGACTACAGGAACGAGGTGAGCCGCCTGGCCTTGTGGTGCGGACACAACAATCTCACTCTCAACGTGGAGAAGACAAAGGAGATTGTTGTGGACTTCAGGAAGAGGGATGCCCAACATGCCCCTCTGACCATCAACAGCACCACAGTGGAGAGAGTGGACAGCACCAAGTTCCTGGGAGTGCACGTCTCAGAGGAACTGTCCTGGAGCAGGAACACTGCATCACATGGGGCGGCCGTGGCGTAGTGGTAATGGCAGTCGTCCCCCGATCGGAAGGTTGGCGGTTCGAATCCCGGTTCCCCACACCATGTGTCGTTGTGTCCTTGGGCAAGACACTTAACCCCGAGTTGCTCCCGGTAGGACTGGAAAGCACCTTGCATGGTAGTCTGCCGCTACCGGTGTATGAATGTGTGTAGCATTCAATGTGTGTAGCACTTTGAGATTTTCACTAATGAAAAGTGCGTTATAAATTGAATTCATTATTATTATTATTATTATCACTGGCCAAGAAGGCTCACCAGCGCCTCTACTTTCTCCGCAAGCTAAAAAGGGCTGGAGCTCCAACCCCCATCATGTGCACCTTCTACAGGGGTGCCATAGAAAGTGTCCTGACCAGCTGCATCACAGTGTGGTTTGGTGCATGTACTGCATCCTGCCGCAAGAGCCTCCAGCGCATCGTGAGAGCAGCTGAGAAGATTGTCGGCACCTCCTTCCCCTCACTGCAGGACTTACACAGCAACCGCCTCACTGGAAAAGCCCTCTGCATGGCAGGTGATCCCACACACCCACTACACAGCTGCTTCAGCCTGTTGCCTTCAGGGAGGAGACTGAGGAGTCTCCAGGCTCGAACCAGCAGACTAAATGACAGCTCTGTTCATCAGGCAGTCAGGATGCTTAACTCTCTACCTGCTCTGCCCTCCCTCCCACTTCTACTGCCTTAACACAAAAAACTTTCACACATTACCACACAACACAAAGATTTTAACACTGGACTCTGTGTCATCAAAACGAGTTATTCACTCAACTCACGGTCATGTGCTCATTCAGTTTGCACTACTTCTTATATTTGCACTAATGTTTGTATTACATTACTGCCTATAGTCATACTACTGTTTACATTCACTGTTTACATTCATTACTACTGTTTACATTTATTACTACTGTTTACATTTACACTACTTTTTATATCTACACTACTGCTGATATATATATATATATATATATATATATATATATATATTTTTTACTAGCCTTATTACATATGCCACTGTACCTCTATACCAATATCAACTACCTCATACATATACTGTGTACATAAACTTCATATGCTGCTTTGTCACTCTATTATAAATGTCAATGCCAGAACTTTCATTTTATTTTATAGATATACTTTTTACACGGCTGTGGAATGCCGGCTGTGGAATGCCCTGCCCCTGTCTCTTCGTGTGACCGCCTCTATTGATTCCTTTAAAACCCAGCTCAAGACACTTTTATTCAAACAAGCTTTTAGATAAATGTTTTTATTTAGTGTTTTTATCAATTGTTCTTGTATTTATCAGCTGTTCTTATTGTTTTGATTAATCAGATGTTACTACAGTAATTCTTCTGTTTATTTTAATCTTTTATTTGTATGTTGTACAGCACTTTGTGATTTTATCTGCGAAAAGTACTATATAAATAAACTTTACTTACTTGTTCCTGGTATTTCAAAATATTTTGTAAAAGACAACGATGAAATTCATGATGAAAATGAAATTGTTAATGGATTTAATCAATATTTTGTGAATGTTGGATCAAGCCTTGCAGCTAAAATACCAAAAGTAGATAAAAATGCGATCCACTCAATTACAGGTTGTGCAAATAGTATTTTTCTAAATGGAACTAACAAAGAGGAAATAATGAATGTAGTAAAACATCTTACAGACAAGAGATCGAAAGACTGGGTGGACATGGATATGATGTTTGTAAAGGACATAATGAGCCATGTTATTGAGCCGTTCACATACATATGTAACTTATCATTTTCAACAGGAATATTTCCAGATAATATGAAAGTAGCTAAGGTCGTTCCTCTTTTTAAAAATGGTGATAAATGTGTATTCAACAATTATAGACCTATATCCTTGTTACCACAGTTTTCAAAAATTCTTGAAAAACTATTTGTAAACAGACTAGATCAATTTATAGATAAACAAAATATTCTAAGCAACAGTCAGTATGGGTTTAGATCAAAAAACTCTACATCAATGGCTCTCATGGAATTAATGGAACAAATAACTACTGCTGTCGATCAAAAACAATATTGTATCAGTATTTTTGTTGATTTAAAAAAAGCATTCGATACTATTGATCACACCATTCTCCTTGAAAAACTGAACAAATATGGTATTAGAGGACCAGCATTACAGTGGGTATCTAGCTACTTAAAAGATAGGAAACAATTTGTACAAATAAATGATGTAAGATCTGACCTCTGTAATATCACATGTGGAGTTCCCCAAGGCTCTGTACTTGGACCAAAGCTTTTTATTTTATATGTGAATGACTTGGTAAATGTGTCAGGACTCCTTAAATGTGTACTTTTTGCTGATGATACCACTTTTTTCTGTTTAGGTGAAGATATAGAACAAATGTTGAAATTGATAAAGACTTGGACTGCCCCCTCTCTGATACTTCTGAGGCTACCCAGTGTCGCACTCCTGCCACGTGGCCCTCTGGTGGGTGTTCCTCTGCCTGCGGGCGTGCTTGGGGCCCTCACTATCTGGGGCTGGGCGCTTGGGCGTTTGTCAGCTCGGCCTGGTGGCTGCCTGGTGGGGCTCGGGTCCTCTGGTCCTGTCAGGTCTGGACCTGAGGGATGGGCGTCCCCGGTGCCCGAGCCTCGGTGACCGGCCCTGGGGCTACGTCGGTGCAGCGGGCTCCGGCGGGGGCCTGTGTATTGTCGCTGTTGACCCCGGGGGGTCATTGTGTGTGGTCCCTGGTGGGGTTCGTCCGGTTCTTCCACTTGGTCGGATCTGGGGAGTGGACGAGTGGCTCGTCCTGTTCGGGTGGTCCTGGGGACTCTGGGCTCGGGGTCCTTCCTGGGGTCTTGGGCTTTGATCGCCCCTTCGTCTGTCTCGGGCTTTGGGGGGACGGGTCTCTGATGCTTCACAGTCGCTACTAAATGTTCTATTGGAGGAACCTTATTCACTTATGCATGCTCACAACCACACACAAATGGATGCAGGGATGTATAGTAGATGTATGTAGATGGGTATATAAATGAATATAAATATATATGTATGTATATTGTATATATATTTGTAGGTATGGGTATGTGTATTTATAGAAATCTTTTGCAAGGTCATGAATATTATCAGTCTTTATGCTTGTATGTTTCGTTGTTGTGTTCTGTCATGTGCTTTGCAGGATTGTGGACGGAGGTTTGGTGTGTTTGCCTTGTGCTCTTTCTGTGGACAATTGTTGTTTTGTTGTCTCACTTTCTCTTTTCTTTCTTTCTCTCTATTAAAAAAAAAAATACATATTGGAGTGAGAGGATGGCTATAAGGTGTGAAGGGAGGCCATCTATAAATGGAAAAAAAAAAAAGAAATTGATAAAGACGGAATTTGTCAAGATACAAACTTGGTTTAAAATAAATAAATTATCATTAAATCTAGAAAAACTAATTACATGATATTCGGTAATAAAAAGAAAACTGTTGATGTTCCACTCAAAATTGAGGATGTTGAGATTTGTAGAGTGAGTGAGGTGAAGTTTTTGGGTGTTATCATTGATGACAAACTGACATGGAAACAACACATAAATTCTGTAAGAATAAAAATAGCTAAATCGATTGCAGTACTGTACAAAGTCAGAGACCTATTGAATGATAAAGCTCTGTATTTGTTGTATAACACAATCATTGTTCCACACTTAATCTATTGTATTGATGTTTGGGGGAATGCGTGTAAAACAATCACAAAGCCTATTTTTGTATTACAGAAAAGAGCTGTAAGAATTATCACTAGAAAACATTACCGTCATCCATCAAGTACATTATTTTATCAACTAAAGTTATTGAAGTTCCATGATTTGGTAGACTATAATATTTTATCAGTTATGTATAGGGCTCAAAATAATGCATTACCTTTAAATAGGGCAGCACGGTGGCACAACTGGTAGAGCTGCTGCCTCTCAGCGAGAAGGTTGCCGGTTCAAATCCCGGTCCGGGGCCTTTCTGGGTGGAGTTTGCATGTTCTCCCCGTGCATGCGTGGGTTTCCTCCGGGTACTCCGGTTTCCTCCCACAGACCAAAAAACATGCTTGTTAGGCTGATTGGTGACTCTAAATTGACCCTAGGTGTGAGTGTGAGAGTGGATGGTTGTTTGGTGTGAGTGAGACAGGTCCCTCTTGTAAATGAGTCCCCGTGACTCAACGAGGCTAGCCTGTATAAATAAAGGTTGAATGAATGAATGAAAAAATATCCAAATGCATTTTGTTAAAAGACAAAGTTGTTATAATCTTAAGGGGACAGAGATGTTTGTAAAACCACAATTCAGAACTAGTTTGAAGGGACGTTCTCAATCCAGGGAATTAGATTATGGAATGGCTTGGAGAATGTAGTTAAAAATGCCAAGTCAATGTTTACATTAAAGAAAATGATCAAAACAAATATAAACATAAACAAACATTATTGAATGTAACCCGCTCTCGTATCTCGGATAATTGGTTACATAAGTGGCGAGCTAACCAGGAGCTATCTGAATTGAGCAACAATACTGAGACGTGATTAGTATGGATTTCATACAGAAGTCTGGTGTCAAAATTCCAAATTCAGTTATCATCAGCGGTATAACTCAGGTAGCCAGCCAAGATGAGCAGGTGATCAACTTTCTGAAACATTATGACAAAATTGCGAGATGCTTTTCTGTTGATGATTTGTTGTCTAAGTTCCACCAAAACCTGATCGTTGAATATAATAATAATAATAATTAATTCAATTTATAACGCACTTTTCATTACTGAAAATCTCAAAGTGCTACACACATTCATAAACCGGTGGCGGCAGACTACCATGCAAGGTGCTTTCCAGTCCTACCGGGAGCAACTCAGGGTTAGGTGTCTTGCCCAAGGACACAACGACACATGGTGCGGGTCCCGGGAGTCGAACCGCCAACTTTCCGATCGGGAGACGACTGCCATTACCACTACACCACGGCCGCCCCGTGGTTCAGCCCCGTGGTTCAGCCATAGAAAGTTTAGAACCTCAGTTACATTCTAAGTGCACAGCACATTATGACCCCACTGTTGTGTATGAAATCAGTACACTCAGTAGCATATACTGTACGCTGCCCAGGTTGGAAGTAATGTCACTGAAGCTTATTTGGCTTAACTTAAAGAAATAGCAATGTGGCAAAGAATATGGTGTGGTGTTGAAGCAA